>JAODLL010082650.1:0-39103 GCA_026546735.1 Forbesichthys agassizii
TCTCTCTCTCTCTCTCTCTCTCTCTCTCTCTCTCTCTCTCTCTCTCTCTCTCTCTCTCTCCCTCCCTCTCTCTCTCTATATATATATATCCTTTCACTTTATTGTTATTGTCTACACTGCTCTCTAACACACACACACACACACACACACACACACACACACACACACAGGGGAGTACCCAGATGAGCTGTTGACAAAGAGCAGTCACAGCCACACACGACCAGCTCAATGTTTATTCTAAAATCGGCACTTTTCTCATTATAAATCTGTGTCACTCGGACAGGGTAAAGCCTGCCAGGGCTCTATATAGCAATAGTCTCCCTAGATAGATTTAGGGGTGGAGGACAGGAGAGGACTGAAGAGAGGAGTGAAGGGGGAGACAGCGACACGCTATAAAAAAAAAGCGAGAGTGCGAAACGGGATTGGTTTTAAGTAAGTGCAGTAAAAGAGTATTTGCTTATGCATGCCCCCTGTTTGCCAATGCTAGAAAACACCTCCTGATGTAACGAACACACACACACACACACAGACACACAAAAAGGCCTTGTTTGGTTCATTCTGGGCATGCTGCCAGTTAAGTTTAGATCCTGTTGGATCTTCTAATTTATTCTACCGTCTAACAATGAATGCAGTTTTAACTTAGTATTAGACTTTAAATTGAACTTCACTGATTTGTAAAGCAGTGTCACAGTCAACCAAATGTGTGTTTTGATATGATTATTAAATGTAAAACAGACTGCATTTGTATATAGCACTTTTATAACCTTCTTAAAGAACTGTACAGGATTGCCTCACATTTTACACGCCGATGGTGATGTCAGCCATGCAATGTGCGACCTAACCATCGGGAGCAGTTAGGGTTAGGTGTCTTGCCAAAGGACAGGGTTTGAACCAGCAACGTATGGATCACCCGTTGACCAGTTATCCACTGCACCCAATCTCATATTAACATTATAAATACGATAAAAACGAATTCACAGATAGACAATGCTGTATTCTGTGGAAATACCAGCTTTAATGTGGTTTTACATGAGCCAATTGCCAACACAAACATTGCCAAACGTCGACAGAAGGAGGTCTCCTGGGTTGGGCGCTAGTGGCAGAATGTGGGATGAAAGAGAAGAAGATATTTCCGCATTCAGCCTAATCTTGAATAGACAACATTCTGTACTGCATCAAATATTACAAATATTCCATCAGGACCGTTTTCCCCATTACCTGAACCGCCAGTGCGCTAGAGCAGCAGTTCTCAAAATGGAGACCAAGACCTCTGAGATGCTGAGATTTTATGTTTGTGTGTTTGTGGCATGGGGTGTCACAAGATCATTTCAAATCATCGTGCTATGTATTATTTGATTTAGTTGTATTGTCTTTAATTCATTGTACATTGTTTCTAGTGCTGTTCATGGTGGAGGCTACTATACATTATATATATTATGGGATCCTGTTTACAGAATTGTGTTTGTGTTCCTGATAGTGATTTGGCAGCCATACAGTAGTAAAGCATTGTTGTTGTTGTTGTTGTTGTCGTCCTGTGCGCTGACATACAATACAATACAAACACATTCACCCACACACCCTGGACACACTGGCACGGCTCCCTGCCATTGCCTTGGCATGTGGGCTGTGTGGAGATAACCAGATGCAATATGACGGATACAATGGGACAGAACAAATGCAAAATACATGACAGCGTTTAGCCTAACTGATTACTACAGCGGTGCCATTTACTGTAGTTGTTTCGCCTGGAGCCAGCTCAGCAACACCAGACGTCCCTCGACAGAAGGAAAGATAAAAGTCTGCTTAGTGACATTTTACTGTTGTTTGTCACACATGTCAGTGCTAAGATCCTACCGCCGGGCAAGACTAACACTTGTTCACACGCAGCCTAGCTGGAACATGCACAAAGTTATTAGATTCTACTGTAGATGTGCTAGCATGATAATACTGCATCAGTTCATTGAGTGAAATGTTGTCTTTAAAGTGACTCTATATGACTTTCTGTCACTAGATGTCACACCAAGCACACCAGCATCTGAAACCAAAACAAATGCTGCCCGGGCAACACACACACACACACACACACACACAAACATACTACAACAAACAGTATAAACACTATGAACACAAAAACAGAGAAGTTCAGATTACAACACATTGTTTATGGCAGTTATACATAGTTTTAACACACTGAGAAAGTGTGATATTATGATCTGTTCAGGATGCAATTGCTTCATAATATATTTACATAGAAAATAGTTGTTTGCTGCTACACTGTATGTAGTTTAAAATATTGTAATGAGCACCTTTTAACATTTTCTCCAACAAAGGGATACAGAGATAAATGATGCTGCTTTTGCTGGATTATCTCTGCTTCACCGTAATTTATGAAGACCTTGTTGTACACTGTACCTACTCGGGAATTCAGTGAAGAGGTGGATAGAAGAAAATACTGTATGTGCGTTAACACTTTTGAGGAATGTCAGTAACGATATTTTAATAAATGTTGTATACGGTTCAGAAGGTTAAACAATGTGGTTTTTATCTGAAAAAGATCTGTTGTTAGTTCTTTGGATTTCTACTACTTGCATGTTGAATCTGAGTCACTGCAGATGACCTAGCACCTACAGCCTTAAATAAGGACAGTACAGACAACAGTGGTATATCAGCTTGGAACAGAATGCTTGAATGAATCACTTGAGGGGACTGATGACACAGAATAACTTAATCAGCAGCAGATTCAAGATGGCCTTGTTTATTTGGAGGCCCATGTAATATGTGATTTTAGATACAGTATGTACAGAGCGTGTACTGTCTTAAACCTGTACATGTACTGGCCATTAACAGTTGATTATTGCTCGCTCACATTGCAGCCTCGTTTTTCCAAGCCTGCCTGGTCTCTTCCAACACAAGCCCTTTTATCGCATCACATCCATTTCAGTGCTCACGTCTTGCCAAATTCTCATTAGGGCTCTTTGTTTGCCAGTTATTGTGCTATTGATTTTCATTCACACCATATCTTCTGTGAGATTACATTTCAAATATCTAAAACGACTAAGAGGATTTTCCAGTAGATGATGGTGTATTTATTTGAAACGTGTAAGAGTTGCTCCTTTAACAGCACATGATAACTGACACGCTGTCTATTTGGCTTATGGCTGACTCAACTGCATTTATCTACGTGTCTAACATTAAACCCTCTGCCCCCCCCCCCCCCCTCCCCTCCTTCCCCATCTCTATCTATGCGCTATAGCCCTGAGAGACAACAGGATTGAGTTGGTGCGGGCATCCTGGTCAGAGCTGACCATCAGCGTCAGTGACGCAGCACTGTCTGACGAAGGCATGTACACCTGCTCTCTGTTCACCATGCCTGTCAGGACAGCCAAAGCCTACCTGACGGTGTTAGGTAAGTAAGCTAGCATTAAGTACAGCTGTTTGTCCCCGCTGCTCTGATGTGTGTTTGTCTCTGATATGTTAACCCTTTGGAGTAGACCACCTCCTACACCCTTAGGACCTCCTCAGCAAGGTAGACTGTTGTGGTCGACTCTAGCATCATCCATAGTAATAATATAAAATTATATAATGTGGGGCAAGAAGACGTGTGTTGACTCAAGCCTTCTATCCATTCGTCCATCTTCTCCCGCTTATTCGTAGTTGGGTCGCGGGGGAAGCAGCTCCAGCAGGGGACCCCAAACTTCCCTTTCCCGAGCCACATTAACCAGCTCTGACTGAGGGATACCGAGGCGTTCCCAGGCCAGTGTTGAGATATAATCTCTCCACCTAATCCTGGGTCTTCCCCGAGGCCTCCTCCCAGCCGGACGTGTCTGGAACACCTCCCTAGGGAGGCGTCCAGGGGGCATCCTTACCCTATGCCCGTACCACCTCAACTGGCTCCTTTCGACGCAAAGGAGCAGCGGCTCTACTCCGAGTTCCTCTTGGATGGCCAAGCTTCTCACCCTACCTCTAAGGAAGAAGCCAGCCACCCTCCTGAGAAAACCCACTCAAGCCTTATATGTTAACCCTAGTTAATATATAATGATATAATGTGGGGCAATAAAGACTAGTGTGGTCGACTAGCCTCATCCCTAGTTAACATAAACCATTATATAATGTCGGACAAGATAGACTAGTGTGGTCACCTCTAGCCTAAAGATTGCTGGTTCAATCCCTAAATTGCATGGATTTTCTTAATGCACGTGCACTATTGAGCAACTCCTGCCTGCGCTAGTGTCATACCGGAATTATGCATAGCCTTTTGTGAGTTACAATGTAAGAGCCAATGAAAAACTACCCAACTACAGACATAGACTATGTCAGCACGAGTCACTATTTGACGTGATAATGAACGGAAGAGAATCTATCACAGCATAGGGCAGACATTTTTTTCCTCGCTCCCCTCAATGGGTGTTTTCATTTCTAGGAAACCATATCAGTGAATTTGCTTCCTTTTGGACCCATGTGGTCTAACACATATTTACTCGCTAGGATAGCGTACTACGTGCATCTTACTATAAACACACAATTATTAGGACAAACAAAACAGACACTTGGCTCTCTGAGCCATCAGCAGTGTTTTTGTTCTGATCTCTTCCCCACACAAGTACGTTATTGTCCCACTTTGTGGCTCGTTATCACTCCAATTACTTTTCGCTATTGAATATACTAGACTCTTAGCTGGCCCTTTAAGTCAACAATAATGCAGCTTTAGAGGCTTTCATAACAACAGTTGCATCAAGTTGTGGAATACTGCATGCACAATACAGAGCTGGATTTAATAGTTCCAGCTAGGAAGCTGTGAACCATTCTTGTTCCTTTACAACATACTGTATGTGTTAAGGCTGTGTTTTGCAGAATGCCAAATGCCTAAAATGAATGAAAGTGTGGCTGAGCAAACTCAGAACCCCCCCCCCCTCCCCCCAGATAAAAATGACTAACTATTTTGATTGACTACCCTGGCAAAGCAATTATATCGCGTACAATGTGTTCTTTTGAAGAGATAATGCAGGAATTCTAAGTAATTTCACATAATTTTGGAATATACTTCAAATAAGTACAAACATCAACACACAACTGCACATACAAATTATGGTAAATGAGCTATCACAGACCCTAACTGTTCATTTTTTAGTAATTTAATTTTGAGAGAAATGCCAGATTTGATCTTCTCTCTTATTTGATGGAAGAAATTATGGCAATCACATTTTTGACGAAGTTCTGAGTTCTCTTTACATGGTTATCTAAATAGTTGTCTCTTGTGTACACATATAGGCTCAGTCAATCAGAAGAATGCAGCCTTTTTGCTCTTTCACATCAGGGTGTGTACACACTTCATGGCGAAAATACAATGTGAAAAGGCCAATAATTTAATGAGCACAAAGTCAAGGACTGTTCCTCGGTCACACGTACACACACACACACACACTGGTGGTTTCTCTCAAACTATAAAGTGCAGCATGCAAAGATATTTATGTATTATTTTTACACAACCAGTCATGTGCGGCTGGAAATCAAGCCTGACTATACTGTGTCTTTCGGCACGAATTCATGTCCTGCCTAAAGGTCACGTCACAATTACAACCACGCAAACACACACACACACGCATGAACGCACGCACGTACGCACACAGTCTACCTGCTCTATATGTTCCTATGCAAGGTTAGTCACGACACCATGGGGAAAACTCCATTATGACATATTTAATGAAGGGGTGGCAGGGTGTCTTCAGAGAGACCATTCTTCATCCAGATGACCCTGGAGCAAGCCACTGTCTGCAGGCACCCTGGGGTGCTCTTGACTCAGACACTTAGACTGAGTCCAGTCCTCTGGCCTCCTTGGTGAAGGTCACTCATAGAAACACCTTCCCTATGGGAATCTCCGAGACGGACCATAATTGTAATAATTATGAAGGTCATTCATCTCGTATGATAATCCTGTGACTGTTTCAGAACTAATTACATACGTGTAATTTCACTTTTGTCCTCTAGGGGTCCCAGAGAAGCCAGAGATCAATGGCTTAACAAAGCCTGCATTGGAGGGAGATGACATCACTCTGACTTGCATTACACAGGGCAGCAAACCCGCCGCTGACCTGCGCTGGTTCCGCAATGAAAAGGAGGTAGCAGGTATGTGGCATCTTCGTATGCTACAGAGAGCGTATTTATTAATGCATTCACACTGAACACTGCCAGTCAGTGGGTTGGTGTGACTCACGTCTAATAATGAAGAAGCATACACTGTAGAATTACATGTTATACTCTCTCCAATATGTAAAATAGCACTTTAGCCTATTGATTGAGGCTTGGAAAGATGGGTGTTAAATAACAGTATGATTAGACTGAGGATTTGCAGGTATATACAGTATGCTGCAATTAGCGGTTTGTGATGTCACAAACCAGTCATGTCAGCAAACAGTACAGTAAGCATAACACAGCGTAAGCCCCTTCTTTGCTTGGCGGGGTCAGTTCAATGTAACAAGTCTTCACATTCGTGGCACATAAGCAGTGTTTTTTCTTCTGTGTTTAGTGGGACATGGGCCTCTGGAAATAGAAACGGTGCTAATTAGTGGTGCGAAGTACTTTTGCATTGCAGTGTGTCTCTCTGCAGCCTAGCACTAGAAGTGCTACCTGGAAGCCATTATAAGACGGCACATCCCCACTAAAGCAGCTGAGAATGACAGCTTAGCACACCGTATACACACACATAACGGGCGCTCGCACGTGCGTACACGCAATTTGGTTTGCCGTACACCCAGTGAAATGGCAAACGAGCCGTCTCTTTTCTTTTGAATTTGCATATTCTTATTACAGTCTCACATCTATATTTATGTAAATACCATGCTTGGCTACAATCTAGGCTGAGAAAAGAACAAAATATTGATATATATTAAATGTGCCAAACACAACTACAGCTCTAAAATTTAAATAAATTAAATTGAACTTCCTAATTACAAAAATAATTTTCACAGTTCCCTCTCTCTGGCTATGTGTATGTACTGTACTCCTCACAAGAACATGTTTGTTGACCAGCAGGTGCGGACAACCGGAGCTTGCGATGTTCATACATGAAGTCGTGTGTTGTATTTAAACACGGTCGTTTCTCCTCTACCACACCCATAACTGCTTTGCGTGCTGCTGTTGACGGGGAGGTGTGAAACGCGCGTGGGCGCAGCGAGACCAACCTGATACGTTCCCCCACCTCCTAAAATGTCTTTTGTTTGTCTGTGTGTGGGTGTGCGTAGTTTGTACATGCTTTCTCACCGCATATTGATAGACACCTCCGGCATGATGCACCTTTCTTTCTTTCTTTCTTTCTTTCAAAGGTACATTCCTCGATTGTGTTCCAGATCCCAATGAACCTTGCATGTTTGCCCTGGCTCACTGGTTAACATTCTATAACGCAGCCCTCCATTAAAGTGCGGGGGCATTGTTGTGGTGGGAGGAGTAGAGAACAACGTTTTCACCGTGTTTGCGATGTTTGAACGTCACATATGGAGGAATGCACCTTCAGAGGGGATAGACTGATGCATTGGTTTACAATAAATGTACATCGCTCCTATATACCCAATTACACAACTGATCACATTATAATTGACTCCCATCAGCAAGCGCCCTGTGTATTTCATCTTGTTTGACTGTCTTTGTGGCAAGCAACAGCTTCTTGGCATTGCGGCGCAGTCGTTTATCATGAAAACACAATGTGCACGCTACACCCTGTAAGACACACACCGAGCAACAAGTGTTAATGTGCCATGTGTGCCTGTGTGCGCACGTCTGCGCAAGTGTGAATCTACTGTTCATCATCCTGACAGCGCCAGGATATGCGCAACGTGAAAACCCATCTGATTGTGAGGCTACCATGCTGGGAATAAGTGACAGCTGTGACATATTGCTGTGGGATCTTGGCGTTTGTAAGGGGAGGCGGAGGGCGGTGGGAGACGCCGAATATTATATTACCAACAGAGCCAATGTAGCAGTCCATCAGCCATCCACACGCACACACACATTCACACCCCATGGGCTAAGTGTCCGGGCATCGTACGAATGTACGTACGTACGCGCGTGCGTGCCAGCACACGTGGTCTTGCGTTTGAGTGGGAGCGCGTGTTATTCGCAGTACCGTATGTGTGCGTCGACGTCTAGCGACAAAAATGCAGAGGCAGGCGAGACTACGTGCCCAGCGCAAGGACAGGAAGTTTGCGTCTGTGGAATTGAATCTCACATTGCTATTTGGTAGTGTCTTAGCGTCCCCCGGTAATGACACGCTTGTGTCTCACTTACGCACAGCAGCCCCACGAGACCTCTGCCAATATCGCTACGCTACAGCGTTTGTTTACACACCACAGAACCGGAGGGAGACTGAGCAAGGGCCCCAGAAGAGATGAGGTCCAATTTCAAACGAGTGGTGCTGTTCGCCACTGCGCAAAGCATTACCATCCTCTCTGACCTGAGCGGTAGAGGTTATTGCTATCTTCTTGCCCCCAATGGCTTTATTCCAAGGTGTCTTGAGGAAAATAAATAATGAAGACTTCATTCAAATTCTCCGGGGATTCACGTCCCGTACTCTGTTGTGAATCTTGTTAGCCAAGGACAAAAGACCATTACTGAAGACATACCCGGTATTATTTCAGGAGCTCGTCGGCTGGATTTTTAAATACGCTATCAGCTCGAGCCGTTGGAGATCAGCGGAGAGCCGAAAGGTGAATGCTGAACCTTTTTGAAATAACACAGCAGATTCCTGCTGTTCAGGGTAATTGTCCCCGAGTACCGTGGGCGAGATTAGAAAGAGGCAAACGTGGTTATTCTAAAGTTGGATTGGGAAAACACTGCAGGAGGAAATGAAGAGGCTACAGTCCCTTCATCTTATCTCAGGGAGGACGTCGTTGAGGTCGTCAGGGCGCACGGTGGCACCTTGAACACTAGAGGAACTGTATTACTGCTGCTGTATTTCAATCATGGTTTTTAGTCATTTGAATCGAGTCAATACACAACCTTGCGTTTTCCTTTTAAAAGTCTGTATTTGAACACATATATATTATCCAGCCGCCAAGGGGTGCAGTGGATCAATGGCCATTAAAGATTTAATTTTAAGATGGCTCCTGCAAGTCACAGTGTTGGCATGAATAAAAGATGCCTCTTAATGGTGTTCTAAGTCAGATCTGTTCCCCTGTTCACACTCACACTCACAGACAGACATGCACGCACACACACACACTAAATAGCCAGTATAACAGTATTTTGTTTGTATTGATTGAAAACATTTGTATTCATCAACATCGGGGGTACTCAAATGACCAGTTTAACTTTTGTAAAAGGAGGCTACTTCATGGAGTCTACTCTTTACACTGCTTGTGATCTTTGTAATGCATACGGACACATGACAGCCATCATAGGGCCACATCTTGCCCCTGGGGACAGGGGTTTGAGGCTCCCTTATCAACACAAATGCTCTGGGGTTATGACCATCACCTCACGGTGCAAGGGTCCTGGGTTCAAATCTGTATCTGCTGAGTAAATGTGCCTTTGCTCACACCTTCAAAGACGTGTGTGCGTGTGTGCGTGTGTGCGTGTGTGTGTCCCTCTGCCTCACAGTGAAAGAAATCTCCAAGCCCCCAGTGACCATACAAAGAGAAAAACCTAGATATTTTTGAGCCTGGAAAAAGATAGTCTGGCTAGCGAGTTGTGGCTATCACACCGAGAGTTATTCAGTTCTGTGAAGGTTAGCTGTACAGACAAGCTCTCTGTTCCGGGCACAAAGGAAAATGCATCTGTCTATATTAATGACTGTCCTGTAAACAAGCCTCCATACCTTTTCCTCCAGAACAGTGGCGTTGACTTGATTCAGCTTGCCCACCTGAATGTAATGGCCCATATAACTGGTTCTCTGACTAGGTAGATAAAGTATTTTGGGGAAAAGCAGACTACAAGATCACTGAAGCAAAAGGCATGAGGGTGTGCATTGTCCACTAGCCTTTAGATCAATGTCCATGAAGTATCCAGGTCTGTTTAATCAGTTTCATTAAAATCTCGTAACACATTATCAGCAATTTAAAAGTAAGTACTCAGATTAAAGCACATGCCACTCTGAAAACACACTATAGATTTGAACCTAAACCATGAACCATTATCCCGTAAGACGACACCTGCACATCCAAAACAGGATAATCACATGTAAGTGTATGCATAGACGAGGGGTAGAGAAGCTAGCGCTGCAGCTCTGTCTGGGGAAGGTGTAGAGATGAGTGCTAACCACTCAGCACTCGGTTTCAAAATGGCCGCGAAGTTCCAAAGCACAACGTGCACACCTGACTGAAGTATAGAATGGAAAATAAACAGGTGTAAAATGCAGGGCAGAGACATGGACAAAGATGCAGAGATAGAGATAGAAAAAGGTGTGAGGTATTAAACCCCCCAGAAGCCTGCTGGCAGGATTATTCAGCTCTGTAGCGGCTGTTGATGCTTCCTCCTCCTGCACAGCGTCCTTCCTCTGGGTGTGCGTCTATCCATTCCTCTCTCCTCCTGGGCCGTCCCATCTCCTCTGCGCCAGGACATAAGGAGGTCAGAGACCCACATCCCAACGCCTGTCATCTCCATTTCTAATCCTCCACGGCTCTATCTCGGCTCACACAGAGGGTTCTGTGGCTGAATGTAATGCAGCACAAAACACTGTGTTTCCGTTACTGCGCTTTCAAACCGAGAGCAAGGCCGACATGTCGACAGGCACCTTTGGTACTGTTGAATGGCCACACATAAACGCTTTACCAAGGTCTCGTGCATCTGCTTCATTGTCCTTTATGAAGAGATCAGCACAGCTCAGGTCATTCAACATTTCTGCTGTCTGTCATTATATAGCCATGGGAAGTTTGTTTATTTTACTGCTTTATGACCCGTGGCCATCTGGGCATTTGCCCCATCTACATCTTATGTCCCTCGGGTGACCAGGTCGTAGCCAAATAAATCATCAGCCAGTACACATATTTGACCCTAAAAGAGGTGCTGTGAAACTGAAAAGCAATTTGCCCTTCTCCTAATAACTAAACACATCTGTAATAAATAGGAAAACAGTTGTCTGATTTTGTTTATGCTTGGAGCACTTAATTAAAAACAATCAGTTCCCACGGTAAAAACTTTGCTCTTACAGATTGTAAAATTTACAAATCCTAAAAGATCTTTCTTGCTTTATTAATATTATTGTTGTTGGGTTTTTTTCTATTTATGTCTCTGTACGCAAACAGAAACATGCCAGAAATAATTCAGAAATAATTCCATCAATTATCTAGAATTTGCTGGTGGGCTGGAACACTTCTGAATTAGCTTATTACCATATATGTATACTGTAGTTTTACAGATATTCATTGATAATATGGATGATGGCATTGCCTGTCTGCATGTCGTCTGTTCATCTATCTATCTATCTATCTATCTATCTATCTATCTATCTATCTATCTATCTATATATCTATCTGTAGGCAGACAGAATATAGGTATGTGGGTGCGTACGTACACGTTTGTGCTTGTGTGTGTGTGTGTGTGTGTGTCTGTAACTGACGGACAGGTGAATCATTGTGATTGACAGGTGAGAGCTCTAATGGTAGCTAAGATGTCAAGAGCTCCATTCAGCTGGGTCTAAATTGTGACAGGATATTTATGGACAAATTACACTTAATCTACGCAGACAACATCATCATCATCAGCAGCAGCACAGGGTGTAAACACGGATCGACACATTTGGGCGACGACATACTGTATTCGATTTAAATCACGAATGCTGCTATGCCGTATGCTAGGGTCTTACAGAGGAAATGTCGCAGGCCGTGATGTCAATGGGAAACTCAGAGTTTGTGATAGAAACTGCTCTTCCCCATCTCACTGGCAATCAGAGAGCATTCACTGAAGAGCGTTCTAGATGCTGATGGGTGTAGGCACTTCTGAATGATTCCACAAGCTATATTCAAAGTAAATGACTCATTTAATTGGCCCAGTATTGTGCCAGTACAGCAACTACAGTACTACAAAGCCCGCTGTGAGTCTAAAGTGCCCATAGGACTGTATTTTCTGCTAACCTGGTTTTTATTTGGCCTGGTAAAAACAGGTCTGATTTTTACCCCTTGGCATACTGTAAGTGTGTATACTGTAAGTAACTTTCCATTCAGAGCGATCACCCAATCAACATCCAGGCATGTTGTTCTGACAGAAATTAGGTGCCAGTGTGTGAAAATTGTTCTGATTGGTGGAAGGTTGTCTGTCGCGTTTGACAATCACAGTCAAACTTTTGTATGTTATGAGTAGTTAAAGGTGGTCCAATCACCTGCTAATGAATTGATTGACACATAGTGGCACCGCCTTTACAATGGTGACTATGAATTAAAAGTTTCCAGACTGATTTATAGAACAGAACCAGAATTAAGTATGGTTTTACCAGGTTCGATTTTTCTAGCAGGCAACATGAAATAGGAGTTTTAATGGATGTTTAAATAGATCTCTCTGGCTTAGTGGCTTAGGCAAAGTAGACCTTAAATTCTGATGTTGTGGTCAAGAACAGCATAATATTTTAATGTAATTACATTTAGAAAGGCGGATTAATTTAGGTCTTGTCTCTCTCTCTCGCTCTCTCTCTCTCTCTCTCTCTCTCTCTCTCTCTCTCTCTCTCTCTCTTTTATCTGGCTATACACAGCATATATAGTACTGTATATAAATGTAAATATATATACAGTATATATGCATCACTGTAATGTATGGAAATCACATCAAAAATGTTGAATCAACACATTTTGGAAATAAAAAATGACACGCCTGAAATCCCTATTTGGAATTAATGGCTAAAGACTGGTTAAGAATGTTTTTGGCTCAAAGACTTCATGAAGCCATAAAAATGTGTCGAATTAGAAAGAAAACTGATATATTATTGTACTTATACCGGTTGGTCCGGCCTGAGTAAGGGCACTAATGCATTACATGCACACACATCTTTTCAACAAACTGTATAAAGGCTTCCCTCAGGTCCTCAGACAGGACATTCCATTAGCAGACAGCCAAGTGCGTGTGGAGCAATAGGGCTTCCCGACATGGCAGCGAACTACGGCCCACAGTGTGGGTCGTGCGCACATCCACTCAAACAGCATGTGCATACTTTGCAACTGCCCACCAAGACTGGGGGGGATTAATGAAACGAGTGGAAAAGTTATTTCAAACATGACTGATGGAGAGACAGCCTGGGGGGGGGGGGCTTGTGACAACTTGCGGCTGATGGATCACCCGCTAGAATGCTCAGCTCGGTCAGCACTGCAGACCTGTCAATCATGTGACTGAGCAATCACGGAGTGACTGATAAGCAACGACAGCATGCGCAGAGCAGAGGTGGAGAGAGGGAGGTAGGAGTGGTGTATAGTCAGTAGAACAATCAAGTCAACCCGTATACAACACTGTTCCCATACAACGCCGCTCCGGAGGGGTCGACCGCGATAAGCACCGAGCGGACGGACCTCGAGACGGAATCCCGGCGGCTTCGATTCGTGTCGTCCCACCAGTAGTCAGACCCCTTTGAAAATGTGTCAACGAAATAAACTGCAGGTGCACTGAACTATGCTCACCTGGAATAATAACAGTGCCCAGAATTCCACACTTTTCACCGCCCTGAACATTGTGCTACACTAAAATAGTTACATTCTAATGCTGTTGCTAACTAAAGAATGGATGGCCGTGATGCTGGCCCGTTGGGGGGAAAAACTTGAGGACCCCTGGCAGAGAGGAAGTTAGACAAAGTTTGAGCCGAAGGGGCGTACGCGCGTGTGGGCTTTGGTGTGATTGAAGAGATCGGCAGCAGGTGTAATGCAGAGGGAAAGACCTCCCCCAAAACACTTAGCGTGATTGGACAAAATGAAAGATCAGAAGAGGGCCTCGGCAATTGGCTGCCTGGTGGCAGTTGCTGGTCGGTGCTGAGGCTCCAGCCCAGCTGGTGGGTGAATCTGAAGTAGGTAAGATTGGGAGGAATGTTACTGTAACACACTTTGGACTCCACATTGAGATGTGGTGGGTGGTGTGTAGGCGCCTAGCCAAAAGTAGATCCACAGATAGGAGACATATTCTTATGGTTATTGTTATTATTATTATTATTATTATTATTATTGTTATTATTGTTATTATTATTATTATTAAGAAAACACGTGTATTTAGGTGACAATATTTAGGTAACATTGTAAAATTAAATATACAATACATAGAAATTTAAATCTGCACACACACACACTTTCCTCTGGTGTAATCAGCTGCTTTTTGACCCTAATATTATACAGAGTATTAGTATGAAAGTAACAGCAATGAATAATCAACATATGTATTCTGTGAAATCCCACATGCAAGTGAGCATTTCACTGTCCAGTACCTTTGCATTGAAAACAACTTATGACCCGTGTGGTCATAAGATGCTCGGTGGGTCTTTTTTCTTTTTTGCCCTTTCTACAGGGCCATAAGGTTGAGCTGTGGCCATTAGAGCACCCAGTTAAAAGGTGACAATGCATGACACTCTCTCCCAAGGTGCTCCCAAGGTGGTGAATGCCAGCGGGAAGACGTTCACCGTGCGCAGCTCTCTGCAGCTACACGTGAACCGCAACGATGATGGAGTGGCCTACACCTGCAGAGTGGACCATGAGGCTCTGGCACAGGCACCGCAGCAAGCCACCGAGGTGCTGGAGGTCCACTGTGAGTATGCACACACGCTCACACACACACACACACACACACACCTAGACCTATACATAATGCACACGCACACACACACACACACACACACAAACCTAGACCTATACATAATGCACACGCACGCACACACACACACACACACCTACTGTAGACCTACAGTACAAATAATGCACACGCACACGCACACACACACACACACACACACCTGAACCTTCAAATAATGTACACACAGGTGCACGCTTGCATGCACACAGACACACATGAGTACACGCACGCACGCACGAAGTGTGTGCGCACACACACACACATGTAAGATTGAGGTAGAAGATAAAGAATCATGACAAACCGACAGCAGCATCTATATAGCGCTCGGGGTAACACCCCGACACAAGCCACTGAACGTGACTTCGAATCACAACCTCGTCTGCTCCTGTGTTGGCCAGATGCACCTCGCGTGGAGATCATCCACTCACAAGCCATCCCTCAGGAGGGTCACTACATGAAGCTGGAGTGCTTGTCCAAGGGAAACCCTTCGTAAGTCACCTCAGCCCCCCCTTCCCTGTCAACTGTGGAATGCATTATTAACATATTTTACTGTAAAGGCTAAAGGCTGGCTCTAAGCTATGTATTGCACTGTAGCATGTTGAAGTACATACTGCATGTATATGGTGATGTGTGTTTTTTTGTAATGGGTAAAAGCCAAACAAGAGGTGAAAAATAGCAGCAGCTATATAAAGCATCGGTTGCAGGCGTGTTAAAATGCTTCGTCTTTAACAAATAGGATTTAAAAGAAATAAAAGATCTCTTGCTGCCCCCCGCGCCCCCCCCCCCCCCCCGCCCCCCCAGGCCAGATCCTGTAATGTGGACCAAGGATAACGTGGAGCTCCCTGACCTGGACAGGGTGATCGTGGAGGGCCGAGAGCTGACCTTCACCTCCCTCAACAAGACAGACAACGGCACCTACCGCTGTGAGGCCAGCAATCACCTGGGAACCAGCAGCGCTGAATATGTGCTTTTCGTCTACGGTGAGTCATGGTGGACACATTAGTTAAGCATGAAATGTATTGAGTACATACTATAACTGTATATGAATAATTGTGTATTTTCCCAAAAATGTACAGTACACTGAAATGGAGTCAAATATGGGCATTAGTTTTAATGAATCGCACGGCGTTGCCCTGACTTTAAACCCAGCAGCAGCTGCCTCGGCATAAAGGATGGCATCACCTCCTGATCTGCATAGTGCACGCGCGCTATACGTGTGATTAGTGGTGCTGCCTCTCATGGGGCGAAGAAGGGCCTCGGGTGACACAAATGCCACCAACGCCTTTCCTTAAATAAACCTGTGTCCCAGATCCTCATACCTCCCCCCCCCACACACACACACACACACAGCAACATACTGTACACTAACACACACCCAACACATACAGAAAATGGGGGAAATGTAAGGGAGGCAGGTTTCAGTGCTGCCTTGTCAAGAATATCACCAGGAAGTAATTCCCTGAAACGCCAGAGGAGGTGGAGAATAAAGGGATTCGGTGTCAGGCAAAACAGATTGCTTTTTCTCCCTTCCGTCCTACAGCCACAGATAGCATTTGTCTTTTGCCGCTAAGTAATAATAGCTGCTTAAAAAATAGAAAAAAGCACCGCGACTTCTCCCCTCCCTCTGTTGGTAAAACCTACAACCAGCAAGGGATGTGGCCTGTTTTGAAATTGCAAATAGGATTATTATAAGTGTCAAGTATATAATATTTTCCCTCCTCTTAAGAGACATACCCACTGGTGGAGAACTTTACCAACACGCAAACCACAAAATTGCTTACGGCCCCTGAGACTAAGTGTTGCTAGCAACTGTCTGATGAAGTATAAATTGTCATCATTGTTTTGGTTTATTTGGCCAGTAAACTGTTTATTAATTTTTAATTGAGTGATACGGCATACACAGTACGCTCTATATAGTACATTGACAGAACAATAGTTACGCCTAGCTACAGTTGCCATGGTATTTCTTTCTCCAGCTGACTGCATTCATTCTGTTGAGCTTTCCAGTTGGCAGTGAACTGACAAGTGGTTGGTCTCAGAAATGAAATTGCTGAAATACATCAGTAGGTTGAAAAATAGAGTATTATGTGTTTGCAGTATATACTGTAGGTGTTTACATTGCAGTGTCTATGTCATTACTACTCAGCAGGCCATATGTGTGATGATGAAGACATTATTACCAAATGCCATTATTGCACTGTGCCTAGCTTGCACGCATGCTGCGATTCAGAAATGTTCTGTGTTCTTGCAATAGCAGGCCGTCAACAGCAGCCCTGACTTAATAAGACATGTATCAAATGGATTGTAGAGTATTTGTCTTTTGTTACAAGACTGTGATCTAATAGTTTGGGAGGAAACATGGGTAATTATTTTTTAATGATTTTGGACCTTGGGGATGTTCAGTTGTTTTATTTTTTATTTTTGTTTTGTTTAATTTTTTATTTTTTTGGCAGAAACCCAAGCTCTGATAAATATCAATATTTCATTATTACATGTTTTTTGAGAAGCTGTAGTTCTTATATTGAATAAAATGTCTTTACTGTCCCTGGTGGTTTTACAGTGATCACTGGGAGCAGCGCTAGGTGAAGGATGCTAGCAAGGTTAGCATCAATACTTAATGAATTGTTTGCTGCTGGTCATTGCACATGCTACAGCAACACATGGGAGGCGTGCTGTTATCAGAGTGCATCAGGGCGGCACTGGGAAATATCCGGCACTGGAATAGAGAGCTCTTGACCTTGAGTTTACGTCGATGTCCAATAATGTAATAAAGGATATTGGAATGAATGCATTTGCTATATGTTTGCTGTTTATACAGTATCACAATCAGCACAATTTGAAAAGAGAATGTGCCTAGTTATATATAATGTAATCAGTGCCATGTTTGACCATCAAATAATTCGAATTCAGACCTTTAAAACTTCAATCATCTTCAAGTCATAAGACTTTAAGATAAACTTTCTCTACAGATGTTGTATTTCACATCCACTCAGGCCTTTGCCTGTTCCCTGATGTGATCTCCGACAACAAAGCAGGGAAGGTTTAATTAGCTATACTGTCAGTGTCCTGCGTGCCAAATTCTCTGTGTCCATTTAACAATGCGCTGAAATGCCAACCCAGTGTAACAACAAGAAAAACCAATGCTCCTAATGACGGGATGCTGTAAAGCTGACAACTTTTAAGCCTCAAAAATAGGTAATTGGGTATCGGTGGGTCAAAGAATCCGATCCAGATTCATTACATACTCTCCTCAAATGGCACTCAGTCTGTTCCTGCCCTTCATCAGTGATTAGCACACCTTTTAGCCTTTCACAATTGCTGCCATAACTCTTGGAAAATGCCTTTTTAATGGTTTCTCGGCAACGCAGAGTCATTCTCCCCTTCCTCTCCCCCCAACCCCCTTTCCCATCTCGACGTAAGACGTGCACTTAGCCGCCTAGTGATGCACGCTGTGGCTGAAATGTCACCCAGACACATAGGACAGTGTGAAGGTGCACCGCAGCCAATTAGAAGCCTCCAGCTGACCGTAAAATAGCAGACAGACGTAAACATAAAAGCCATGGCGCCACTATAACCTCATTAACTTTGTCACACAATGTTTCAATTCACGCTTTTCTGCCGCAGTAATATGTGACCGTATAGAAACATAGCTTTGGATTAAGCAGTTTTCCCACTCATCTCAGACCAAAGTCAAACAGATTTCCACAGGGCAGGCTGTCCCCGCAGTGACAACGAACATGGCGTAGGATGATTCATAATCGTGATGTCAACATTCAATTCATTTGTGCAGTCACAATTGCATTTTGACTGTACCACAGTATACTGTAATGTTGTGAGGAGTTGAGTTAGAACCATACACATGGTGCCCTAGTTAGTTTCTATTAATATTGTTTCAAACGCTCACATCATTTAAATGTATTCAGATATTGTAGATGTACTGTTTAATGTTCGTATAGTAATGTTTGGTCTGGTCCTGTAATCTACAGCAGAAAAAAAGCCTAGTTAGTTAGTTTATAATGTATTTATTCATTTTGGGACAGAAATCTTACAGTTCACTGGTTATAATCAGCTTTACACAATTTACTTAGATATATACTGTACAGCAGATTTGCAATTGCCATATTCCATTTGTCCACGTATATCTTACAGTTTGAATTATGTATTATCATTTAATTTGGTGTAAGAAGCTGCCTTAGGGTTTGCATCAGACAAATCTGCTCTAATCATGGCCACACATTAAAGGATAAAACAAGTTTTAATGAATCACTGACTGGGGATGTCCGGAAGCAGTAATTGAGCTTTGCTTTCAAGCTTCAGAATACTCTCAAACATACACAGGGCTATTACTGTAGCTGTGTCTAATATGATGTTTGTCTAGCTTAAGGGTAGGTTAGGTATCACCCACCAACATCAGTGTGTAATCCTATTTACTCACTTATCTCTGCTTGTTGATCAATTTTACACTTCTCCAAATCAGCAATGCGTTGACAGTGCTACATTAATCAATAAAGAACACAAACGCCTTACCATAGGTAAACACTATATTGTGTGACAAAACTTTGGTTTCTTTTTTTTTTCCTTCCTGAACAACTGCATGCCACACATTTGTCCACAAACAATGAATAAACCATTATTCATCAGTTTTCCAAACATGTCAGCTTCTTAAAAGACAGGTGTAAACCTTGACACAGGCCTTATGCATTAATAGCCACATCGCACAGGGACGTTTGGCGCTGCTGAACTGCCAGGCGATTTGAGTATTAATGCATTCCGACTGGGTCGCACATGGACTGTGGTTGCTAACAGAGTTCATCCTCCTTCTTGATCCACGAAAGATGAAGAATCCATTCACATTTGATTAACAATAATCATCCAGTGGGTGCTGAATGTTTATTTTGCATGTTAATAATAGCCTTTAGTTAACTGTATCCCCATTTTTCCAGTTTTGCTTTCCATTACATTGTATCCTGTGACTGTGTTTTGTTTTCAGTTTTAACTGTCCCCTTTGTGTATGTGTTTATACGTGTTGTATTGTTTTTGTGTCTGTGTGTCTGTTGTCCCCCAGAAGCCCCCACCACCACCACCCTGCCACCATCCACTCCTCCCCCCCATCTCACAGCAGATACTTCTGCCCTCTTAGACCCCCACGACCCCTCAATCAATGGCAACAGAGGTACAGTACCCCCTCACAGCTGCACAAACCATGTCTTCGTCCTTTTGACGCCCATGTAGCTTACAAGAGCTTGCTTTCTTGCTGTTTTCTTCTTTCTCACTGGGCCACATACAGTATTCACTCTAATGAGCACCGCCGTTGCTTTAAGGTCTATTCGCGTAGTGTAGGCTGGCGCCCGGACATAACCAGCGTTATTTTGCATTCAGCTTACATTGCAGCCAGACCACATTCTATGAGCATGGTATGATATATTCCATAATCCAATGTTGTACAGCATGCACACAAGACAATGTTTATTCAAAGTGCTTTTTTAATTAAATCTACCTAGGCCTACTGACCGTAACCACAACAATGTACAAGATAGAGCTGTAAATGCAGTAGCTTAAGACAGACCGGTACACAGCTTCAAATGCTGTAGTGGGTCACTGGAAAAGGTAAAGCCCAGCTACGCTATGGCCACTGTACTCTACTGCATAACAACCGTGTATTGCTCCACCTGTTTTAAAAAAAAAAAAAGCTCCATCTGAGAGGTCTTAAAACTCCAGATATCCTTGAACCAATCTTCTTTAGCCGGGGGGAAATGATGACTCCATAGACAAGAGGTTGTAAGGTCCTGGAACAGAATGGAGACATGAGAGGCCACATTAGTAATTTCCATAGTAGTAGTAGTAATAAAAAAATGCATATCCATTCCGAACAATAAAATCTTAGCCTGTTTGTGTCCAAATTCCCTTTTGGAAAGATTAAGGACAGATTTGTGACCGCAGGCTACTTATTTAATGAAGAGCAGGCAGTAGGTGTTAGGGGATTTGACCCTTGTTGTGTTTCTGCCTCGGCATGCACTCCTTAATTTTCCATCCAATTCTCACCAGCTGTCCTGTTTCCTTGATTAGCACGTTGTGTTCTTTGCGTGTTACTTTGTTATTAGGGTTCAGGGAGCTCTCCGAGAATGGTATACTGCTCCTTTCAGGCCCTTTTACTACAACTCACACAGCACCATCAAATAGTATTATGGTATACAGTTAAATATTATATTGTATGGCCCCCTATCCTTTTACTGCAACTTCACAGTACAGTCAAATATTATTATAGTACACAGTTTAATGTGATATTTTCTGGCCCTCTCTCTTTTTAATACAACTTTACAGTACAGTCAAACATTATTATTTTATTGTACTTTTGTTTGTAGGCTCTACATATGATATTGTCATACTGCATGTCAGACTAAGCACCAGCATCTCAGACACAAACGAATGCTTTGCGGGCCGCACACACGCATAAACATCCCATGCACGTGCGGCCCACCCAGCTAAATGAATCACAATACTATAAATGTTTATTATTTTTTTCTTTTGAATTTTAGCCTGCAAAACCACAGCAATTAGTTCTAGTTTTCCTCCGCTGCGCTTTCAGTGCTGCTTCCCTCTATTGCATTCTCTTGCATCTCTTTCCTCGGAGAGCCTGTTAGATAACATCCTCCCAAATGTTTTTTGGTGATTGCACATCATTGTGCCTTCATCCCTCTCTGATGTGTGTGTTCTGCTGCGTAGAGACACAGGAGCAGCTCACTTCGCGCTGCTTTATCAGGGAATCTGCGCTGGCCTGCCTCACCCTCCACTGAGGCACACAATGCTACAATATCTGCTTTCATGATTCTCCTTCACTGATTAGCGGACCTTACACGAGTCCTGTGTGCACTCAGGCAGCTTTGTGTCGACGTTGTTTTGTTCAGTTTGTTTATATGTGGAAATATGTGGATTAAGGCCTCACAGTTAACATGTCCCGATGAGTTATTTTGTCATATAGTGTGTCTCATTTTTCTATTAATTTCTGTCTTTCATTCGTTATCATAAATGGGCTTTAATACCAAGAGACATTGCTCAGGGATAAGCCTTTCAGGCAGGCTATATGAAACGAAAGAAAGGGCTGACCTTCCGTCCTAAAGACCTGACTCCATTAGCCATGTAGAATGTCTGATAAATGACTATCTAATGCAAGTGGAATTGTAAAAATGGTTGAATAGAGAGACACAATTTGCTTTATCTATCTACAATATGTGCTCTATGGTTTTCACATGGGAAATGTTGCACATCTTTAATTGAGGTAACTGTAGCATTTTGACATATCACACTTTATAGAGGGTATACAGTATCATAGAGTAGCTGTAAGAATAGACATGAAGCATTCGTAGAGCAAGCCCACGCCTTCTGTTTCTCTGATTGCAGTGCTCTGTTAGAGTCAAGAGTGTGATCCTTCGGTCCAATATCTTAATGAGGCTAGTTAGCTACCATGACAACACGATCGGCAGAACAACAGGGCAACTCTGCCTGGCTGAGTATTTAAATGGTCATTTGGATGGAGATGCATGTTTTATTATTAGTAGTATTTTTTCCTCCTATAGCTCTGTATTCTCCCTAATAAGTAATGCCGTGACTGGAAGGCAATCAAATGACATTCAATTTGCTTACAACATCTTATCCCTCTTTTTTCCCCCCCTTAATTCTTTGTTTAGAGGGTCTGGGTGTACCAGCGCTGTGAGATCCATTGGTACATCGGGCATACAAATCCACATATCAGCCTCTGATATGATCTGTTCTTCTAGCAGATGCAGGCATAAGTAGCATCCCACAATCTGATTAATAATAACAAACAGTGACAACGTGTATTGTAGCCTCCAGGGAAATTTGACCTCGATACAATAGGTGTACAGTATGCACACAATTTAATAATCTGACGCCCCTTGTTCATATGCTGCATATACTGTACAACACAAATAACATACTGTAACATCACATTGCAAGTTAAAAAAAAGACGGGCTTTTAGACCTTGCTAGTCCAAATCTTGGATCCTGTTTATATTGTTGCTCCAACTGAAGCATGTGTTATTGTGTTGCACACATTGTACTGTATCTGTGTGCTGAAGCCATGTCAGATGTCTCAATAATAGCATACTGTATGCTTCACCTGATTCAGCCCAGCAATGTACTGTGTGTGATGTGTTGTTTATGTGAATCTGGTTACTCCACATAATCAGGTCACAGCAGTGTGTTTATGGCACTTTGAGTGTGACTGTGTGTGACCTCTGGACCAGCTCCAAGTGAGTGAAGGATTCCTCCTCATCTTCATTCATTTCATGTCAAACCTGCTGTATGTAATTCACTATGATAATGAAGAACTGGCAGCCTTGCCAACCCCAACCGGCCGCACACACATACACACCCAAACACTCCCGTAGCCCAGCCAAGCTTAATAGCTATAATAACTCTTCCACAAAGTATCATGAGGTCCACACAATGTCACTGGCCCACCCTGCCAGCCCTACACACCCTCCGCGAGCACAGACTTTTAAAAGAATCCCGATGCATTTTTATGTCTTAGCAAATTAGCTTTGACCTTGCAAAGCTGAAGGTTAATATTTGCCTCTCAATAATCAGCTTTCCTGTGGCCAATGCTCCATCCTTTAGCCAACGTTTGCTGAGAAAAAGGCCTGCTGTGTTGGAGACAATGATTACTTATGCCATGTGTTTCCAAGTGCAGGAAAGAACAAAAATAAAAACCTCTTCCACCTCTGTCGAGGCAGAATGGCTTCTTTTCTTAGGTCTTTCACTTTTTTCCTGGGAGAAATAAAGGAGTGGGAAGGTTTTTTTTTTTTTTTTAAGTGAGGATGTAGGCCAACAACTCTGAGAGGATACATAACCCAGAAGGTACAGTTAAATCATGTCTTTTTTGCCACCTGATGTTTTAACTGTCATTCTATGAAGGTTGCTATGGTGATCATCATAGTTATAGATTGGCTGTATTATAATTCAAAATTTAAATTGGCTATATTCTAATTCTAATACAATCCAATCCACTACATTTTTACGCAAATACAAAAATAAGATTGACTTTGGAGAGGAAATATAGAGGAAGGGGCAATGGATTTTGCCTGGGTTTAAGGGTTTGGAATAATCCTTGTTTCAAATTAGTCCTTACTAGAAGATGTTGCAGCTTTAACAATCCATTCAGAAATTAAGAAAATATTGATCAAATTGAATCACTTGTGGTATGAGATGAAAATGATGATGATGATGCTGATGATCACACAAAGGCATGATATATATTAACCCTGATTTGCCATCTAAAGACTCAACTTGATTACCAATTAGTTCAACTCAATCATATCCTGGCATCTTTATAATTTATTGTCAAATATGACTTATTAGTCTCTAAATAAATACAGTATGAACATATTGTAAACATAATACTGTATTATTTATAAGGATCCAGAAGCGATACAATATGAGACAGGGACTATACAAACTAGAACTGCACATGAATATCACAAAATATTGTTTTACCAAATGTAAAATAACAAAAAATCTAACATAGATGTAGGCAAGACTAGTTAAGAGACAATTGCTGTACATTTCCAGGCAATTGTGAACTGTGTTGACACATTTTCAATAATACAAGATTAAATGTGATTATGTCTGCTTTAGAGCGAGTACAAACCCTTGTTTAGCTAATATGTGGAAGAGCCATTTCCATTCATGGGAAGGATTGCTAAATGCTTGCTTTCATAGCTATTGATCTGCTTGTAAATGTATGGCATATAGGCTACAGGCCTTGAGATGAGCCAGACATTCTCTGGAGGCCGGTGTCTACGCAGCCGGTTGGTCACTGTGTTTAAACCATAAAGGCTATGCCCCAGTCACAGTTTCCCCAGTTATTTTCCTGGGGGGACATTTCAAAATTGGACTAGGTACGTGGCTTTCCTTTGCTGTTTTTTACCCTTTGCTAACCTCTCGTCAGCCCATAAAGCTACGCAGCGCAGGTGGGATTAAAAACTAACGTGATGGATCTTCCACATACGCTGAGTGAGTTTATTGATGAGCTGTCACATTGCGATGCTTTGGGGAAGAGTTATTGCATCAGTTTGTAATAAAGCGTGGAAAGAGCAATGAGAACCCATAGATGCTAGAAATGGTGCTATGAATTACATGAAATATCTCCTCTATTCATTACATCCCGGTGTCAGTGGGGTAGTTGAAGCAAATGCCGAAGACCATGCAGGCCCTCAAAGATGGTCACGTGCACAACATGTGGCCTAATTCGCTGAAATTAGCTTTTCATCCTACGTTCATTCGCTTTATTGCTCTCCCTCAGGTCATACGTCTGTTGAACTGGTGTTGGCAGACTTCAGCCAGCTCGGCCTCACAACGCAGAACAGCAAGCAGTTCATTTAGATTGTATTTAAATGTATACTTGATGACGTCTACTCTATAGGCTGAAATATTTTTTGATATTGAATCGTTAGATTTGCCCTTACCACCCTCTGATTCATTTTAATATTGATTTGTATTTGATAGCTTGTTGTTGTTATTGTTGTTGTTTATTTAGGGTATTTACAATAATCAAATGACAAAATGAATTCATATTCATTATTTAATGTTGCTTATAAATTCATGGCCGTACCTAACTGACCACAATGTCTTCTCATTCTGAGGAGAGAGAGAAGACGCTTGGGAGGGAGGGAGGGAGAGGTGGTTGAATATTCATATAGTGTCCCGCTCCACGGTACTTTGTATTGAATGATTAGCTGAAGTAATTTGTTTTCAGAATCTAATTAATGCACTCTGACCCAGCATGAAATTGACCACGCACGGCACGGCACGCGCACACAGCCGCAAGCACGCGCACGCACAGATCGACAACAATGGCAGAGCCATTTACATAAACACACATGTGTGTCTCTCCCTAATTCACATAGGTAGAAGAGCGTAAGTGCATCTGCTCTGTGTTCAGATTACACCCACGTGTGTCTGGGGGCCCTCATCCGACCCTCCGGGGAATCTTTAGATGTTGGCAGCAGATTCAGCATCTGATGCAAATGGCTGACTCTTCTGTCTCCGCCGCCAGAAAGTTGGCTATAATGGACGGGCCACTTTCTTTTCTGTTCTTTTCTCCAATTTCAGCTCATTTTAACGGCCAGTGTGCGGAGAGCTAAACACAGGATATAGGGAGCTTTCCTATTATGTTCAATGTAATGGATGTATGTGATCTCAAAGTGTTTGATCCAACTTACTGTAAGTTATTGATTTGTCTTTTTTTTCTTTTAAGAAGCATCAAGAAATAATCTACAGTACCGGCACAAAACTATTTCGCTGCTCTTTATTGCTGAATGTGACTCTAGAATGACTATAGAATAATGCTGCTCATTCTCAAGAACCTACCCATGGTGTTTAAACTACACTGTATGTGTATAACATTACCAGAAACAGTCTACGTATGCTGTCACTTATTGTTCAAAATAATAAAGCACTGCACATATGCAATGCCCCTTTCCCTAAAATCACTTGTAACGATCACATTCACATGTGCTGTTGCAGCGGTGAAACGCATGAGACGTTAAGTATATACATATACGCCGATTGAGAAGTATAATGAAGTATATATGATGATTGCAGTGTCATGCATTGGGTTATCTCCTGTTTTGTATTAGCACACTGACAAGCCGACACAGTAACAAGGCCACAGGCTCGCACACGTTCAGTCCCAGGCACGGCCCCGCAGCAGACACAAGGACAGGGGCTCTAAAAGTCCAAGCCCCAGTGGTGCTTTATTGATCTGAACAATGGCAGCCTGCAGCTACACAGAGATACAGTATATCTGAGGCAGCGAAAAGGCAGACTTTCTATGTTTACTGATGTGATATGGTTTGAGAGAAATGGTGATGGGTGTACCTACAGTATGTGTGTGTGTGTGTGTGTGTGTGTGTGTGTGCGCGCGCGGGCGTGTGTGTGCGGGCGCGTGTGTGTACATGCATGCGTGTGTGTGTGTGTAGGTAGGGTTTTTTTAGATATTATTTGACATACTGATGTGGTGGATCTGACCCCACATCGGATTAATCCATATTTAAGACAATAGGTTAGAATTCAATGTCTGCTGCGCCGCTGCTGGAAAAGTAATTCTACGAATGGATAACATTACAGCCCTTTTGTTATTGAATTAGAGAATGAGAAAAAAAAGGAGGGATCTTTCGATTAGTTGATCCCATTTCAAACAAGCCCGGTTTGCTGTCGGTCTTAACTGTTCAAAGAGTGACAGTGTGTGGTGAAAATGAGAGCTGAGAGGCTTACCATGAAAATAGTGAAAAGGAGCACATATCTCAGCCTTGTGATGGAAGCCGGGCCATCGTTCAGACCGCAATCCCTGCTTTTGCACTTATCTCGGAAACACTAATGGCTTGTGACGTGTAGCATTAATAGATGCAAATCCCCCAAACAGCTATCAGATCTGATACCTCTCTCTCTCTATGGCTAGACTGACTCGCAATCGTCGTGGCTGTCCTCAAGCCTTTCAAGTTTAACGCGGCGGTGGGCAGATAATGGTGCCGCGGCATTACTGTGTTTCTAAGTCCTGCCCTTTAAAGTGTCAGCCGACTCAGTGGCGCACCGCGACCTCTCCCTCCCGGTGCCAGCGCAGAGCATGCAGGCACTTGAGAGCAGCAGGAGGTACACTCCACCTCGGCCTGGATGTGCCACTCATGTGATCAGGAGGCACCCTGGGTGCACAAAAACAAAGTTGTCTGTGTCACGGGGAGTGACGCTACGCTAAAGTGCACTTCCATCATCCTAGCGGTCAGCTGCCCCCACCCCAGCACCCTTCCCCTACCTGGTTCAGAGCTGTGTACGCCAAGTAACCAACACACACAAATAGCTCTTTGCTTCGGGTCTCATTCTCGCTCTTATCACGCACGATGATAAACAAGGTTTATGTTGGTTGTAAAACTGTTGGTCACGTTCATGATTCGTACGCCGCGGTGGGACTGTAGGTGGCGCCGCTGGAAATGGAAGCAGTAACGCTCTCACTTTTTTGACAATATAGCTTGCAACCTGTAATAAATATAAATACATATTGGGCGAGGGTAAATAACTGGAGTGATGGTTCAAAATAATTTAGGTCATACTGTGATCGCAGTCATTCACTTTTCCCATTTTATGTAGGCTCAAAGTAACATTGTTGCTGTACCTGTATAGAATACCACGATGTTGGCACAGAACCAGGAAGGAAGGAAGGTTTGAGAGAGCCTGTCCATGTTAGCACGTCAACATGCTATCCTACTTATATAATGTCTATTGAGGGTAAATAATTCATTTTATGAAAGTAGATCGTCTTTCAAGCCTACATGTACCTCATGGTCATTTTTGCAGGCATTACAATTAGAGAAGGTTGGTTGGTATTCGGTATTGGTATTGGTTGGAGCCATGTACATCGTTCCTGAATGTCAGCGTTTCTCTCCAGCTGAGCCCTTGATGAAATAAATAAGCATTTAGTTGAACTGATAAGGAGGCTAATGACTTAACTTTCACGTCCCATTGCACATTTCCACCACCTTCGTGAACCTCATAAGTGGTTATTAAGTACTTAATTACGTAGCATGTGACCTGCAGAAATGCAATCATACGGGATATGGATATAAATACCAAACTACACAAATGTAGTTTGCAAGCAAATTACAGGCAATTTGAGTTTTCCTGAGTAAAGACTACATTTCCCATAAGCCCCTTTTCCTGCAAAAAGCTACTTCTAATCCCTGGTGACTAATATGTTTGTATTAAAGATAACACTTTAGATGCAGTAGTTCAGTCAGACCATATACTTTATGTAAGATGTTTTGCAAGCTTTATGCGCCGTGTTAAAATACTGCATTTATGCTGTGAAACAATTTTACGGTAAATTTGGCACGTAGTCGTACTGTATGTAATCACTGTAATAAAATGCTTTATTGCTGCAGTTTTGCACGACAGTGATCCAGTGCACACAGATTGATTTGAAAATAATGGGAAACTTAGTGTCTTACTGTTTTTTATCGTATTATTCTTTGTTTTGTTTTTTTGCGTGCACAAAGCCAACCATATAGCTCATCTTGTAGCCTACACAGTTCTTCTCCATAATCTTTCCTCAACCAACCCCACATAAAACCGGCGTTAAGTGAAATGACACTTGAAAACCTGGGATTGGTTTTCAGAAGTAACTTTTTGAGCCTCACAGTGGTTCATTGAAGCCCTGAACTCCCTTCATTTATTAAAGGAGCCCAAGTCCGGGGACAAGGAGAGCATTATAAATATTAAAAGAGGAGTTTGCACTGCTGCGCTCTAATATTAAATCACACAGAGAAGAATGTGGCCCTATTAAAAGATAATGCGTTCTGGAGCCATAAAAATGTATAACCCTTTACACTACTGTCCTGTCCTTCTCTCATAGCCATTTCCCTCTGTGTGATTCCACTACGTTGGTTGTTTTTTCTTTGCATTTCCTTTTGTCCTCCTTATTGCATTCTTCAAACTGTCACACATTAGAATAGAATAGAAGGAATTGTGCAATTTTATATGTTTCAAAATAAATCCTTTCCAAAAACAGAGTGACACCGATCTTAAGAAATACTGTAGTTCCAAGTCACTTTGCATGGCAAAACACCATGAGTTTTAGTTATACACAGTAATATCTGACCACACATTAGATACTGCAACCAAGTGTGTATACGTGGATGGGCAAGGAGGAAGAAAAAACTGTTTTGTACATTAGGGGCCTGTCACCCCTCCCCCCCCCAACATGCGCACACACCCTTGGACAGGGCAGCATTTTTCTGCCTGGTTTGGGTGTAGGAGATTTTACAGCGCTGCGGTCATGCCTTGTTTGTGCCGTCACTGGACTGTAACCGGCAGAATGAGGCGCGTGGATCTGGGTAACAAACGGACAGCGTCCCGACAGATAGAGGTGAAGAGACACAGCGGTCTGGAGCCGAGCAGCGGCTCCACCGGCTGCCAGGGGCCGGGAGAACATTCCTTTGCTTGCCGCTTCAGCGGCCATGCATGACCACTAGCCCTGTGATGAGACCACACATGTCTGTGTGTGTGTGTGTGTGTGTGTGTCTTGTGTGTTTGTGGGCCTCCGTCCACTGTGAGCGGTTCAAGCGTGACCGCCGTGGTCACTTGGACGGTGGAGATTTATGGAGGGCGAGCAAGCCACAGTCGTTCATCTGGGTCACATGGTCAGACGATATGGACAACAACAACATAAAAAAGTAATAATTATGTCTGGGATGTAGTGGATATTTAGTGTTTGAGTCCACTCCTCTCTCCGTGTCATGTGATGCAGTGTTTCTATCGTGTCTTCTGTCAGTGAATGCAATGACATGGCTGTACCCAAGCTATAGGATATGTGCATGCTGTACATGCATGTAAACAGACGCAGCTTGACCTGGTTGTGTAAAAGGATAAATGGCAGGCCCTGGTGCTGCGTGTGGGATAATGAGATGAAAGCTAATTTCTCAGGTGTCACGGACTGATATGAATAATACAGACTGCTCCATTACCCATAACCCATCTCTGCCGCCCCTTTCCATTCGCGCTTCCAGACCTACGCTAAAATGCCGCCCGCTCTCTTTCAGTTTCATGTCTGAAAGTCTGTATTTTTCCCCTTGAGCGGCTTCAAGCCCTGACATTTCCCACCAAACAGTGGCGGAGGCAATGCGAGGGAAAGGTAGTTTGTTCCATTGTGAAGGAAAATGCATGAACCCTTTGATGGGTTTTCGGATGAGGTGAGATCAGACTTATCTTACAGACCCTCGACACTCATTTCCAAGACTTTCACGGAACAGCTGGGGACCAGTTCCAACCTTCACAACGTCTAATTCACCTTCAACAAGTCTCCCTCTGAAAAGAGAAAAACACGATTGAGCTATTGTTTCTTTTTGGATTATGAATTATTTACCCCCAAACTATTGCCATGGTTTGCATTGTCGTAGGGCGGTCCTGAATAATTCACTCCTTTTCGTGGTTCCTCTCTTTCATTCTGTTGTCCCTTCGTTTTGCATTGCGAATGTATGTGTGTGTGTACATGCGTGCATGTGTGTGTGTGTGCGTGCGAGCGTGTGTGTGTGTCTGTGCGTGCGTCAGTGTGGTGTCAGCCTCTCTCTTCCTTTTCATTATTCGGCGTTTGCTGTGCTCTGACAGCAGCGTGTGGGAGTGGAGAGCCCAGACTCATCATTAGAGCTGGAAGTAATCTTTTTCTGTTTGCCCATTTTTTTTTATTTTCTTTCTTTTCTCTCTCGCTTTTGCTCCCCCTCTCCTGTTCGACCTTCCACGACTCACCTTTCTTCATGTACACCTCTCTCTCTCTCTCTCTCTCTCTCTCTCTCTCTCTCTCTCTCTCTCTCTCTCTCTCTATCTCTCTCTCTCTCTCTCTCCAGACCCCAACACTGTAGGGCAGCACGGAACAGACCACGCCTTGATCGGGGGAGTGGTGGCCGTGGTGGTATTCGTCACCCTGTGTCTAATCATCGTTCTGGGGAGATATCTGGCCAGGCATAAAGGTAAAAACAACCTGTAGAATAACAGCACTGGGCTCTTCTATGTGTCCTGAATCTAATGTCCGCTAGACATTGCTGTCTTTTCCCAAAGTTCCAAGAACTTAGTAATAATTAGGAATATCGTGAAGGGTTAACAATTATTAAGGGCTATGACTATGTCTCAATGTGTATGTCCTATTTGCTGCAGCTGTTTACCTTAAACGCCACTGTTTAAGTCAATATATGCAAATACAGCTTCTACTATTTCACAACCACCTGCTTGAATAGGGCAAAGTTGGTATATCTGTATCTCTGAAACTTATTGTTTACTATTTTAGTATTTCCATCAATTTAAAATAATGTTCAGCGTGCATTTCTTGTACAAGCAGAGACTGTATTTACAGTAAAGATCACTTTTAACAGTTGAAATGCATATTCTGAATGTACTGTATAGGCCCTCATCTAATGCTACTAATATCTGCATATCACACACACTGCTTTTGGGAGGGAAAAAAATAGAATTTGTATTCAAAATGAAAATGCTATTCACGTAACCCACAGGAAAAGTTGAATAATAGTGTTGGAACACGAGTACGTACTGTATTTACACATAGACAGCGAGGTAAGGTTTGAATGTTTACCTATGTTAAAGAAGGGTAGAATATTCTAGAAGGCTTGCTAGGGCTGTTGTGAATGATGCAGCACGGTGCAATCTTCAGAAGGTTTTCTGCAAGACCACAACAACACCAAAACACACGGCGCCTTGAAGCACGCCCTCTCACAAACCCGAGCCTTGATACCGTCGTCTCCCTCGTCTCCATAGGAACGTACTTGACGAACGAGGCCAAAGGGGCAGACGATGCGCCCGATGCGGACACGGCCATCATCAACGCCGAGGGCAACCATGCACACGCCGAGGAAAAGAAAGAATACTTCATTTAGACTGGGAGGGGGGACGTCGCACACCTCCAGACCTTTCCCTCTATCTCCTTTATCTCGTTTACTGTCTCTCCTGCACCATCCACCACCACCACACACACACACACACGAATACATATAGTCATACACAACCCTTTGACCTTGGTGTGTCAATGAAGAGAACTGGGCAGGTCACAGACAAAGATCTTCTCTGATTGGTTCGCTCTTATTGCCGTTTGTTCCACCCATCTGTCTCATTTCCTGGTTTTCTAGGTTCCTCTTTTGTTTCTCTTTGTCTTCTATTTTCAGCAGACGGTTTTAACAGGCAAACTTTCCACGTCGCTTTTGTTTTCGCTCAATTTCGACATTGAATACTAGACATTTTGTATATTCACCGCAACTGCTTATGACGCGATCTCTTGTTCACCACACAAAACACCCCTGAAAGGATATACTCCCATTTAATTTGCTTATATGTATACAGAAGCATATCTTTTTCACATTAACACGGTGCCTAAATATACAGACGCCCATTGAACTCAATTGCCTTCATGTATCGCCTGTCAGTAGCGGTGTAAATGCTTTCTAGATTTGTTAACTGTCATCTTATCGCTTTGGCTCACAGCTCTTAATTATGTCATTTTGTCTCGATTTTTATTTGAATGAGGCTCTGTTGCTGTTTACGCCTTATATATGTCTATCACACACAATATGGTAGGCTACTTTTAGACCACTGCACCCCCTGTCCGCTCAATAGACATGTAATTAAAATGTTGACCCTTGTAAGAAGATTTTGTGTATCACTGTAGCAAGGTTTGTCAGGTACCTGTATATTAAAAATGTAATTATTTAGACTCAAGGGTATGATATTGTTTAGAGCAGAGAAGTTGATTAAAACACACCAAAAATGTATGAACGATACAGTATGGTAGGTGAGAAATGATCCGACAAATAAACTCAATCAAATATAATATATAATTTGATAAAACTGCTGTTTCTATGTACTTTTGTCTGTATATTCCTGCACTGTAAAGGCTGCAGTTTAGCTATCCACCATCACATTCACCATGTCAGCTAGCTTCCATTAGTTTATTCATTTAATTGCACTATGGACTCGTATAAAAACTGAGCTAATAATCTCTATTTGGAGTTCAATGCTATACGTTCTACTGCAAGTAGTAATGTAATATTTTCATTTTTAGTCTTTCAGTAAATTTGTGTAATATTGCAATTACATGTACTATAATTATGTAATTATTTCAAGTGAAATAACTATCTACAGCAGTAACAAGACAACAGTGACATATCATTTCATTGTGTATCCTGGCAAGTGTACTGTACAACAAATATGGTGATAATTTGGATTGCAACAAATTTCAACAACAGATAATTTGGTTACCTCCAACAGGCCAACCCTCTCAAAACAATTGATTTATTTATCTATTTTATATTTTCAAAACAAGAAACAAGAAAATATGAACAGTCTGTCAACAAGTGTTGGGTCATATTGTAGATGCCTACTCCTCAAAGCAACATACATAGGACAAAAAGAGAAGCACAAACTTAACACTGAGTTCATGCGCCAGCAAGTACTGTAGGATGGTCAATCTACTCCAATGAGTAAAGACGTCTGGTTTATTTCCTTTAATTGAATTATTTCCTAATAGTGTAGCTATGCTTGACCATTATTTTATATAATCAGCATTTTTAATGCAGTTATAGGCTCCTGGCTGTATATTGTGTCTGCTATGTGGTAAATTGTGAAAATTGCTGTTAGATTTTTGGATTCCTTCAAATGTGTATATTAGCCAGTTTATCTATTTTCTGCAATGTTTGTTTTTCCTCTTTTGTCATTTCACCTTTATTTTTTAAGAACTTTATTTAGCGCAAGGCATGTATATAATGTGATTATTAGTGTTATATTTTGGCCTGTTTTTCTTTAGTTCATCTCGTGTATATTCATTACAATATTTTGTGTTATTAAAAACTGAATTTAAACATATGTTTTTACAATGAAGTGTACATTTGCCTTGTGCTTTTAATTTGGTGTATAAGTAAAAAAAAAAAAACTCAAAACATGAAAACAGAATTTGAGCTACGTTTTCTTTTTCCGATGTGAAGGACATTCGCATTGTGCTTATTTAAAGGCATATTTTGTAACATTGGGACACAGGATCATGAAAGGGACTGGATTCAAAACAAAACAGAGTTCAACTGGTCTTCACTTCAAACATGAACTGATGCTGCACCCATCCAATTGGTCTGGAATTCGTGGTGGGCGATATGTGGCTGCCCGGCGAGCTGTTAAAAGTTGATAACAGTATTCAGCCCAAATAAACTGAATAGCATGATCTCAACAGAGTATTACAAAGTATGCATTTAACATTATACAGCTGTACATTACACAAGATATTGCCCTTTACTGAGATTAAAGATTATGTCAAGATTTCGTCACCAAAACATAACTATCTTTCAAACACTAGTGGCAACATATCACTATTTTAAAAAACAAACATATTTTGACCACAAATATTTCAAATTCATATAGGCTACACTATAATGTCATGAAACCCAGTCCAAATTTGGTATACCATCTGGGGCTTGTGGCCATCCATTGCTGATACAGTACATGTACAGTACATCTCTCTGGTAGTTGCAGAGGTGTTTATGTATTTAATAAGGGGGGTTATAACAGAGGATCATTTTGTATCCATTGTGGCGGTGACAACAGTAATTAGGTGATTGTGTTAAGTATCAGAATTAGTTGAATAATTTTTCAAATTAACAAGAAAAATGTACCTGAAATGTCATCTACATTTAAAGATCTAAATTTAAACCCTTGTTTGTTATTTTCCTTGCTGGCACAACAGCATTGACATCACTTCAAATTTATATGGTCAAATTATTCTAGAAATATGCATTTTAATTCCATGTTCACACGTGTACATGATGGAATATATTTATAATTAATAAGAGGATTGTATGATTTGTGCTTGACACAGGCTATTTTATATTATTCATGATTGTTTGTAGTGACCTGAGTTTACAAGTTTGAGTGTCATTTGCATTTGAACGGAAGCAGGTGACATTTCTATGAATTATGCAGTCAAGCATATTGTATGACTTTTCGTAAAATATACATTTTCTTTTTCTGAAAACTAAATTACACACACACACAGTCCAGTATGTATTTAGTATATACAGTTTGGCAGATGAACATGCACTAATGAACCAGTGGACTGTATTGCATTGTAACATACACTTTGCCTCACAGGTCTCTAGTTTGTTTTCTAGTAAGACTAACATGACACAGGCCTTTCAGCATTGTCTTTCCTCTGCCAGTTCTTTATCTCAGCTGGACAGATTTGATTCAAAGCACTCGTTTGTTCCTATTTGTGTATTTACATTAGAATTGGTTCAGTCACTCAACAATGTGGTCAATGTTGCCGACATCATTAAGACAATAGCATGCATAGTGTGTTTATTTTTTGTATTTCATTTATTTATTTTTCTCTTTCGTGGTTCATTTTAGGGTTTTTGTTTTGCTGTGTCTTTATAGGGGGCTTCTGAGTGCTTGGTGATGTATTTGCTCTGTACTCGGCTATCTCCGTATGTTGACACACACGTGTTTCAATATAAGACTATCACAATGTTAATAAAATGATTCAGAAGTTCACAATCTCTGTCATCTGGCCATCATTGTGACATCAGATTAGAAACTGAAATATTGTCATTTTGAAATAGTATGCCACAAATAATATTACATTTTAAAGACTGAAGGTGGGTTTACATGTTCTGATAGTCCTATCTTAATGTAAGTAGCTAAATGCTTCTGTCCTATCATCTATTTTCTATCAACCTTTATACAGACGCGGTTGACCATCATTATTCACTGCTACATAAATGCTTTAATTCAACTATATATTACAAATTAGAGAAAAACATTGTGTTATTGCAGCTTAGAATGTATAGTGGTGGCCCAATTAAATTGCAGTTTGGTATCAAGTTGTAATGAGACAATTTTAATGTGAATATTGCACCATGATTGAGGTGTGTTTCCCTCACTGTGGAATTTAATATATTTACTTTAGAGGCTCATTATCATGTTTGAAATGTAATTATTGAATAAATAGTTGCCATAACATCTGTATGAGCCTGGTTTTGTTTTTTTCTAGTCAACATTTGTGAAAGCTTCTGACTGCACAATAACGGAATCATTGCAAAAACTCCTTGTCTCTTGAATGTATGCTTATACATACAACTTGGAATACCTGTGTCCAGAGTTGTTGAATTGGTCGTTTTCCAAGCAAGCTGTAGGAATACAAAACACAAGCAGAGCTTTTGAAGTGATTGAGTCTGCCCTTCTCCAGTCAAGAAATTAAAAAATATATATAATTTGAGGTCAAGGTGGCTTGCAACTTGGCCTCATCTGATATTAGTTTATTTATCAAAAGAGATGGCCATTGTGAAGGAGTGAATAACCTTGCTTTCAATCAGTGACTGCCAGACATGTACCAAAATGATGGTAATTCTCATTATGCATATGGGTTAAGGTTTATATCTGGTAGGACATCTGTCAATATCCTTGCTGAGAAGCATATGCATGCTTACGGACATGGTGTGGATGTATTGTATATTGACTCTGAATTAATTTACAGATTACATTTTGAATGTTTCAAAAACAATGTTATATGTGTTCCCAATAACCATTTTTGAGATGCTAATGTCAGATATTGTACCAAACATATTCTTACTTAATCTAAAAATAGTGGCTATAAAGTTGATTTGGGATTGTTTCACACTAAGAAATAAAATGTATATATTATTTTTGAGGGTTACACTTTACATTAATAAGTGTACATTAATTACAATTTAACTAATTAAACTAAGCACAAAAACTAAGATAACATTTGTGGGATCAGCTTAAGCATGCTGTTTGTGCCCGAGTGACCAACACAACCATGTTGGCTGACTTGCAACAAATGCTGGTTGAATAATGGGATGCTAACCCACAGCAGTGTGTGACCAGGCTGGTGACCAGCATGAGGAGAAGGTGCCAGGCTGTTGTGGCTGTGTATGGTTCTTCCACACGCTACTGACGCTCCTGTTTGTTAAAATAATAAATTGCCAATGTCTTGTTTCTTCAGACTTCAATCATCCAATCCACCAAACAACACCAAACAAGAGTCAACAGCAAAGAAAAGCTGTTTGTCATTGTCAGAGAAGATTTGGCAAATGTTTCATGGGCGGAACCCACATACTCAGCTATGCTGCTCATCCCACAAATGCATGCTCCTTACAAATGTGGCACCATTAAAAAGGGAAATAATCAGGCTTTCCAATGGAATAAGTATTGCCAAAAAGCATTGTCACAACAAAGAAATAATCTAGCAAACACAAATGTCCTTACTTTTTGTTAGTAAGAAATGCATTTATAAATAATATTAACAACAATGTACTATGTAAAACACTGTAATTTCTATGTACAGTACCGGTAATACACTTTTATGGTGTTAGTTATTACATATGTGGCACAAGCACATACAATTACAAATCAGATGGAAGTTATGCCACACTTCTTATCACAATTATAATGTTAATTTGATGATAATTACTGTACAGTACCATTATCATCAAAACAATACAAGTGTGGAATAACCTCCATCAAGGTCATTTGTAATTTCATGTTCTGATATAGCAAGTGATGTGTAAGAGTTGTTACATAGCAATTAATGTAGTTACAAAGAATTTCTGTGTTATTAATGCAGTTATTACTATTTTGTTACATTGTAATTATAGTTCACATAATGTAAAGTGTTATTTTTAGTATTGCATATTACATTAACATTGTTCACAGTACTGTATTGCAGAATAGGGGAGAAGCTACAGTACAGTTAGAGCAGATAAAGATGGGACATGCCAATCAAATTGTGAATAAATGTTATATCTACATGACATGTGACCCAGAAATATCAGTTGTCAGCTACATTATAAAGAGCTCAATGCAATGGGTCAATATATTTGTTTAATTTAGCAAAAGAGTTTCAGTTTCACAACATTATTCATGATTATTGTGACACTAATATCATAATCTCCATCTCCTTTGCTGTGGTTTGTTAACAAAGCCCTCTCTATCTCTCTCTCTCTCTCTCTTTTGGCTTTTGAAATGAATAACCCTCAACCTACCTCTGTATATCTCGGCATACTGTGTGCCTCGTAAATATGGCATACATGACCACTGTTTAGACGATGTGGCACTTACAGTTACAGTATGTATTTATATCAAGACAAGCACGAAGTTAGGATATATGGCGGGAAAAGTAAGGAATAGATACATTTGTGTTATGTGAAGGCTGTAGCATAAACCCTACATTTCCACACACACACACACACACACACATGCCGCTAACCAAGTGTCACACTCGACAGCACCATGCCTCACACCTGCCAGACACTGTCAGTCTGCCAGCTGCGCGTCTCCAAGGCAGCAGGCCTGTCCATATGCAAATGCACCTCTTTCCCTGTGTCATCAGCACAATTCATTTACCCACAGCCCCGGTCACACTTCATGTATAGTGGACTAGACGCTAGCAAGACCTCGACTCGAATGTCCGTTTAGGAGAGGAAAGGAGGAAGGGCGGGAGGGGAGGCATACTGTACTTAATCATTACAATGTCAATAGAGAACCCTGTCAATAGCGTGCCTTCCTCTATAGCACCAGGGGAAGACATCAGGTCTGTATTGAACACAAACTTATTTTCCCCATTCATCTCCCATCACAGCCTATCTATGATCCTTTATCCTTCATCATAATGCTTGGCCTCAACCATGCCCCCTAGCCACCGCTCATATTTCTTCCTATAAGCATCTCTCTCTCTCTCTCTCTCTCTCTCTCTCTCTCTCTCTCTCTCTCTCTCTCTCTCTCTCTCTCTCTCTCT
>JAODLL010082651.1:0-15161 GCA_026546735.1 Forbesichthys agassizii
TATATATATATATATATGTATGTATTATTATTTGTCTTCTCCTCATCACCAAATTAACATTAACAACTGGGTGATTAAGCTGCTCACATTGTTAAGTGGGGCGTCCAATGAAAACTTAGCTGCGAGAAAAGGAGAAAAACAGACATGCTTGCTAATAGTCAGGCAAAGTCAAAAGGTTTGAGGTGTGGAAGGTTTAAACACCAGCATGGGGTAGCACTTTAAAATGGACCCATCAACTCCTTTGCTTGTTATCTTTTTTATTTTCAGTTACGCTCTCCTTCCTTGTCTTGTTTCTTTTCTTGTGTCTCTCCCGCTCGGAGTTTTGGGGCCGTTGATTAACAGGGGTGCCGTTAATGAGCCGTGAGGACTAATTGGAATTGTCAGAGAGGCAGACAGCAGGAGACAGAGTGACTGGCATTTAGCGAGTCACATGCTGTACGTCAGGGCTGATACTGTCAGGACATTGGAGGAGGAGAGGAAGCAAGTTGAAAAACAAAGAGAGTGGATCTACTGCAGACGAGAGTAAGATAAAAGGATGACCTTGTGAAGAGCGACTACATGCAAGGAAGAAGACTAGTGCCTCGTACATTATGTTGCTGGCAAATTATAAGGTATTCACTTCAATCACAGTATCAAGCCGGAAATAATGAAACAATACATATAGTGAAAGTAATATTAAATTAAGCAATTTAATTCAAATTTGTATCTATAGTAATTTTCATACTTTTGACACTGCACTTTGAAGCTAGGCTCAACAGGCGTAATACCACATACTTTGTGATGTTACCTAAATTCACATGTAAAGCTTATTATGATTAATCTAAAAAACTAAATAATCAGACTTATTTTATTCATACAGAAGACATTACACAGTATGTTTAATGGACCATTTTCAATATAGGTTAAACAGTATGCTTCCCTTTGCTTTTATTTTCTAGTTGGCAACAACGGCAGTCATAAAACAGTTCAAATGTAAAAGTGTCCGTTCCTGCCTTTTATGAATTAAATTATTATTTATTTTTTGTACAGTAAATACAAAGACAAGCCACATTTATAACACAGAGAGAGAGAGAGAGAGAGAGAGAGAGAGAGAGAGATTAATGCTATACATTTGTTTAATTTTTTTACAATGAGAAAGTAGGGGTTGACATTGTGTTAGATAACATTAGGATTTAATATATAGCTGAACCCTTAACAGAATTACAGTATGAATGACTATGTTTATTCTCTGGTGAGTGCTAATACTAGTGACATTAACCTAAAATTCAATATATTTTTTGATGTAACTCTATTGTAGATAAGCTTTTACGTTACTGGACACATTAAACTTACCGTACTGTAATTGTTGATGTATGTTGTTCAAATGTAGTAGGGCAGGCAGCTGTGTGTGTGTGTGTGTGTGGGTGGGTGTGCAAGGGAGTCTCTCTTTCATGCCTGGTAATGAGCCTTTAGAATGTAACAAGTCAAAATAAGTGCACCAACAAGCACAGCCCTTTCAGAGCACACATTAAAAGCACTCCATTTTAACTGAAAAGCACAATCGAGATCATAAAACAATGCACTACAATCCTGACTAATTACAAAATAGGAAAAGTTTCATAATTGAACAGCGCTGCACTGCCAGTCACGGGCTGATTAAAAGAAGCCAATCTCAATTTGAATGTATCAAAGCAAACAAATGAGACAGTTAGCATGAAGTGATTTGACCAGGTATGGGATGGGAGGGGGGAAGGGTGTGAGTGTGTGTGTGCGTGACTTGTTGTTTGTCTGTTTGCTAAATGGAGCTCGTTAACAGAGAACATGTAAATTATATTGGAACATGGTTATTGTATTAGCATGCAGGGAGAGAGGCAGACAGACAAGGGAGTTTAAGTGTTCCCATAACTGGGCATGTATACCCACAAACACAACGCAAACAAACACACACACACACACACACACACACACGGCACAGACAAATACAACTGATTACTAATTTAACAAATGTGTTCCTGTTTAATAATCAAATTAGATTATTTCTTGATAACTGTCACTTATATTAAGTAAATTAACATGTATTGCGAATTTATATTAAATAAAAAAGTTAATCAGATTTAAAAAAAAAACATTTGTAAAGACACATGCATGTGGAAAAGAAAGGAAAAAACAGACACAAATACATCACAGAAGCAGGAAGAAAATGCAAACATTATTTTCAATGAAACAACAATAATCACAAAAGTATAACATTTACCCCTGTGAAGAAAATCAAAGCAAGTCAAAGCACAAATGCATACTAGTTTACATATTAATGTATTGATGGACAGCTATTTATGAAAGTGCTATTTAAGGGATTCTGCTAAACAGAAAATGAAAACAACAAATATCTCTTTATTTCTCTATTTAAGAACATATTTCTAAAATACTACAGTATTAGAAAAAAATAGTTCAGATACATTATCTAATTTTGGAATGTCTCTATGTTGACAAAAGTGTCGTATGTCATATAATATGGTCAAAAGGTAAATACAATGTATATTAATATTTAGCTGAATGAACCCTTCCTTCCATGCAGCAATGAAACATTATAGATTACAGTCCAATAATTTACACACAGCCATGACTAACCATTTTCACAAATATTCAAATCTAACAAATAGTGGTGCTAAATATGTCAGGGTTCAGGTCCAGCTGTTTCATTACAGGAGCACACTGAATCTTAAAGGCAGCTGTGTTTTTTTCTTCAGTATAACAGAATATAGATGCACTGACAACAGCAAGCAGTTTATATAAAGAAGACGAGATGATGTTTAGAGCAGAGCCCTTTGGCATCAAGCACTACATTATCAGATAAATATTAGTAAGATAAGAGGTTTGAAACCGGTGAATAAACTGGTCATGGTTCTCTTCTTTTACGTACTTATAAATATTAAATAAAATACCCACATAATATGTCAGAACATATTACTATACCACGACAGGCTTTCTAAGGTCTATGCAGTGATAAAGCAAAACTAAATTCCTGTTATAACAGATTTACAATTGCTGATGGCATTTCAAATAAGTATTATTATTATTTTTTATATATTTTACGATATGTTACAATAAAATGAGAAAGTGCCCCCCAGTGCAGCATTAGCACGGCTGGCTGTTTGACACAGGTGTGGAGGAGAGATACACACACGTGCACGCACACACACATGCCATGTTGATCCCAATTTGCCTTACAGGAAGCTAACGACAAGCTGATGACAGCACCTGGGCTTCAGAGGCAGCACAGGAGAACACAAGCCAACATGAGGAACAACATAGGAGATAATATGGACAGAGCAGAAACAAGTGGTGAACTAGGAGGAAGGGATGTCATGAGAAAAGAGTGAGAGAAAAGGGCCTATTACTTGGGATGACGAGAGAAGACTTTGGCAGAGCAAATAAAAACAAATAAATGGAAATAAGGTTGTGTAGAGACAGTAAATAAGGAAAATTCTGAGGTATAGCAATGCAATACATGACACAGATTAAAGCTCTTTGGTTGCCATGGTGATTAAGGTTGTGATAGTGTTTTGCGTCAAAACGAACCAAGTGAAGTCAGGCCTGATAAGCAACACGCAATGAAATGGAAACTGATTCTGATCAGATTGATGTTGTACAAGCCCAAATATTAAATCGCCTTACAGGCAGGATTAAGCCCTAGTGAGAATGTTGTAAAGAAATAACACCTGAGTAATTTCACATTTGGGCGATAATATAAGTGAGCATTCTAGCAGAATATGGATGCTGTCAAAAAAAAAGATGTTTAAACCACCTGTAATTTCCAGTAAACTTGTCATAATATAATCATCAATTTCACTGTAAAATATATAACATGCCCTTGTCCTCACATATATTTGTTTTACTATACTGTGAGTGGTTTGGGCCTTTCTGACATGTAGAAGTCATTATAATATGTTAATAAGGTAATTACATTTATATATATATATATATATATATATATGATTTATTTATTTTTTTTAATTATTTTTTTTATAAAATTATAAAGATACAGACGATAGTAGTTTTAGCCGTTCCACATTTTATCTTATTGGCTTAAAACATATAGAACTATATAAATCAACCGTGCAGTGCATAACAGTGAATCACCACTGTCTCTGAGCTTGTTGTTGAATTTCTGTATGTTGCCTATAAATTACCTAATTTAGAAATTGCCTTCACTAAAATAAATTAGATTACAATCAAAACTTTCACACTGTTTCCAGCGGTAAACAACACTGTTTCTTGGCAGACAACAACAACAAATATTTGATCAAATGTCTGGATGGTGGGCTTGAAACTCCACATAAGCCTTAACGCCATTACTTATTCAGGAAGTTTATTGGTGTGTTAATAATTGATCACCTAATTAAGGCGGGAAGTTGGGGAGATATGGAGCTGAATGCCTCTTTACCAATGGGCTTTTGGTAAGTGCATGGTTTGGTGGAGGACGACAGTGTGGCGCCACTATGGAGTTACTTCAGAGCAGCGCTTCAAATTCCTTTTTATGTAAATTGACCATTATACTTGTCATACTGTCAGGATTGAAGGTGCCCAACAGCACCAAATACTCCTTGTTAGTGTTTATGTCACATAGTCGGAATTCTCAAAAAGTCCTCCAAACAAAAACTTGTCACATGGTATTTTTCAACTTTTCCCCTTTATTACGTAAAGCAAAAAAGCTGCCGACCCAATCATGTAAAAGAGGCCCTGACTCATCAGAAAACTTTTTGTAGCTGACAAAAATCTAAAGACAGAGCTAGAGACTACTGTATTGCCCACAGGAGACACTGTCACAGAGCATTCACTATCTGATAGCTGACGGACGTCTATAGCACTTCTAACATTATGTGCAGCTCTAAAACCTTATACTCTTCCTTTAAGTGTTGCCTTGCATGTTAATGTGTAGTGACATAATATGATCCCATTATTTTATTAGGGTCTCTCGGTATTAGAGCACACAGGTGTTCTGAGTTTCGATTAAACCAACCAAACTGACCCGAACACAGAACTCTAGCTCAGTGACATTATATGGTTCTATATAAGAGATATGCAGTACCGTTTATAATTAATACTTGAAATAGGATGTAGCCAAAATAGTTTATCAAGAACTGCTTAAGTGGTTGCTTAAATAGTAATGGTCCTCTTAGCACCAAATGGTCCACAAACCAACTCTGTAGAACCATCTTTTCTCAGAGTGCTGATTTCACTATCAGAGCCATTGGCTTCTCCAAGAGAGGCCATTTAAGAAAGCATTCTAATGTTTCCCATCAATCTTCATATTGGAAAATACAAGCACAGCCAGCAGTAAAAGTGGCATTCATCATTCCATTTATTGTCCATATACATAAATATCAGCCATTTGGATGGCAGTTTTTATCCAATGCAGGTTTATAGTATTATGGCTGCGTGCATTTTTAGAATTGCTGGTCCCAGTGAGACCCAGTCTTGATAGTGTTATTGCCCTGTGAGGCAGAATTCACTCAACTTCATCTTTAGAATGGGACACCATTTTGGCATATGCGGTGGGAGGCCAATAAAACAATATTCTTCTGTCTTGATAAATGAAGCAAATGTGTATCCTCCTGATAGCAGGATCATCAACACATACAAGCAGTTTGCATAGTACAACTCAGTGTCTCAACCTGGCACATACATGTTCATTTGAACCCATCCAGGGAAAGATGCTGTATCGTACTGTACTACTGGTATGTTATATGCGACACAAACAAGTTTAAAACTATTCATTTGGGCTTTTATCCATGTGTAAGTGCTGGTTACTTACATTGTTTCAGATTAAAAAGAACAGTATAATATAACAAGGACAAAACCAATGTGACAAAATAAGACATTTTCATTTTATGTGCAAATCCTAAAATACTGTTTACAGTGATATAGCATAACAAATATAATTTAAAAAATTATATTTAGCTTGGTGATACTGTATGTACAGTGGCATTCTTGCAATCATTTATCATTTTGCAAGTTAGATCTAACCCAAATGATGTAACTCATGCAATTAGCTGATAAACATTAAAGTATCCAATCTTTGACCATCCCTCCAGTCATAATCAAAAATGGATAAAAGATTTAAATGGAGATAAATATCAAATTAATGGGTGCAATAGAAAAGAGAACCAAAACATCTGGCTGTTATGATTTCAATAATTAGTGTATATTTGTCAATGTCACACTAATTCATACTTGAATAACTCAGTGTGCGGCTAAATAATTTCTGAAATATCTACTTATATTAAAACTGAAACACAAGTAGGCCAAATCTCAGCTAGAGGCCTTTCACAGCAACATTTAAATGGGGATACAGTACACATCTGAGCATGCTGGGACTATTGTATTGCAGTGTCACATGCATATCATATATCAACACCAAGAACAGACACTGTCTGCTGCGATTATAATGGGATCGTACACTATTCTGTATTATCCCTGTATGGGGGCACTGGAAAGAACGTGATGACTGTGAATGCATGCTGTTGTTAATGCAAACAATTCCACAATGTTTAGAAAATAATCCAGTTGTTATCAAGTGTGTTGCATTTATGTGGCTGGTTAGACAGCTCGTCGTTTAAGGCGTAACATGTTAAATGTTAACTGTTTCAGTCCAGATTTCCATACAGTATGCTTCATGCTTCCCCAGTCCATGTTTCTCTTCTCTTTTTGGTCATTGTCCCTGATTATAATTAAGCAGTGCTTTATCTATTGAACATGTCGTTACTTGATAACCATATTTAATGCTGAATTGTCACAGTAATGTATAGCTGAATTCTTAGGTGTGAGGAAATAAGTGGTGTTTATTCCCTTTTAATTAATGACAATTTGGGGTGATTGTACACTCACGATGAAGCTAAGCATGGATTATGTTCCCCAATGCAAAAAAGGTTGATTACCCTGATCTACACAGAAGATACTATTGATACTGCTATATAAATATGAGTCTGAGGTGTTACTGGACTAACTTTGCATTAAGAACTGATTACACAAGCTATATGCTTCCTCTGGCTCTGGTAAACTTGCATTTGAATTAATGCATATTTAAATAAGGTTTATGTTATTAATTAATAGGCTTGTGACAGCCATCATCATACACGGTGTATGAATGTGTGTTTGAATAGGTGAATGTGAAGCAATCATGTACAGCGCATTGAGCAGCTAATAGTTCTAAAAAAATGCTACAATGCAGTCAATTTACTATTTTCTTTCATCGTATCAGACAAATATATAGATATGAAGTATATAAGTATGAAGTAATAGCACCATCCACTGAAAGAATAAAATAAGTTGGCAACATAATGTTGGTAAATAATAAATTGGTTATGCATGATTTATATATTTAAATGTAATGTTATTTTTAAAATAACTGAGGTTTCACATTTATTCACATACGCTGTATATTCCAGTGTGGAGACTGAGTGTTGACAATGATGAAGAAATCAATAGATAAAATATGTTATAAAGCATCTCAACTATGTTAAAATCAATGTATGCCTCTAATGTGGTCACCGTTTATTGAGGATTGAATAGCGTTGAACTGGACTAAATTGAATCCCTGATGCGCTATTTTCATTTTATAGAAATGTTAATAACCCTGGAAATGATGTGTGCATTGTGTAAACAACATATTGAGAGATTAAAAACAAATAATGCATTTACTCAACAGATACACAATTTTACTGTTAATTGTTGTTGACTTAGGACAAGGACCAAAATAAAATACAGTACACAGTACAGTATGTCTTTAAATCACCTCTTCTTCTAGTGAAAATAGGTGAATCTATGCATAACCCTACAGGGTACAGCATATTATGTACGGTATAAAATAGTGTATTGTGAAAAGTGGTCATAAAACATTAGATATTAATAAAAAACAATTTGACTAGTTTGCATCACACACACACACACACACACACACAAAATAAAATACATAATTAGGAAATAATATGGAGTTCTATATTGTACGAAGTGGACATATCCAAACTTGAACAACGACTCACTTCCAAATGAATAAATCAATGAAAATTGAAAAGGTTAATTATCCAATATTCGTAATGACTTATTTTGATTGGGACATGCCTAGTGACAGCACAGTGTGATTAGAGATAGCAGCTCATCGGGGTGCGTCCTTACAGATCAATCAGTGCTTGTTGTATAGGTTAATTGTTGCACTAAATGTCCACTAGGGGCTGATGGATTATGCCACAAACATGTCATGGAGATATGAAGGGAATATGTATAGAGCGAATGATATATAGGTGGGGGAATGCATAATTATGTTTTTATGTTGGTTTTGAAAAAGTATTAATGTTGTGTCTGAACAATGGGAGGCAGAGAGGTGGAGTTATGGTACAGTATGAAAGGGGACACAAGGCCATAGATTGCTAAATAAAGAAAGTGGTGGTTTTTATTCTGCCCTTACACCATTATGATGTGTAATAATATAAAGCAGGTTCTAGAAGAATTTCACATAAGTTATTTCCTTACTTAACTTTAAGTTATTGGAAACATCCGATGCACAACAGCGGGCCAAGAAGTAATAGCATTAGAACCAGTAACGGTCCACTTTCAATGGCCTGTCTTAAATTAAACAGGACTTCCCACCAGGTGTGCTGTTTGTAGCAAGAACAACAGAGAAAAAATAATGCTATTTACAATGAGTTTGCATAAAAGGATGAAAGCACCATAATTACAAAAAGACAATCAAAGAAAAGTTTGATGTCAATAAATATGACCGAAGCATTCTAGACCTATAAACATATAAAAAATGTATGGTAAAATTCAATAATACCATTTTATAACGCAGTTAGAAATGTATACTGTAACGATTATATTTTTGTTCTTATTTATAATATTACTGATTAATCATTTAATTTAGTTACATATGTGTTGGGTGTGAATTTGCTTTATTGTAAAACAAAGACCTAGTGTAATCATATGAATGTTGAATGCAACTGTGGAGGGGCGGGCGAGACATAACGCTGTCTATACAGTATGTGTGGGAGTATCAGGAGGTGCTGGAGGTTTACAGGACTTGGCGATGGAAACAGGTTATTTAACTAAACACCTGTCTCCACAATAACGCTGGGCACACTATGATCCCCTGTTTATGACCGAATGCCTAAGCCGCATGGCCAAAATTTCAGCTTTGCCGGGTGTTGTTTGCCATGCAGTGTGCAGGAAGCAACGAGGAGCAATCGACTGCTCCCAGACGGTTGACGTCAGGCTCTGGCACAGCCTTTTATCTCGCTGAGCCTGCGCGATGTGTCAAACATAGCATCTGAAAGTGCCATGGCGACACAAAGCGTCATGTGGACAGAAAATACCGAGGCCAGGCTGGTTGCGCTATAAGGCAACAGCAGAGGTGCCTGTTTGATTTCGATTTGTTTAAGACGTTTCAGCACATGCACCTGCTTCTTTGGTAAACAAACTCCTACTCTATCTTTGGTAAACAAACTTCTACTTATTTGGTAAACAAGCTTCTACTTTTCTTTGGTAAACAAACTTCTACTTCTTTGCTAAACAAGCTTATACTTTTCTTTGGTAAAATAACTTCTATTTCTTCTTTGCTAAACAAACATTCTTTTTTTTTTTTGGTTAAAATTACTTCTATTTTTTCTTTTGTAAACACACTTCTACTTCTTTTGGTAAACAACCTTCTACTTCTTTGGTAAAGCAACTTCTACCTGCCTCGGAGGAGCTTTATTGACTGCTGTCCTGTCCATAGCCAGAGCGGTTTGCAGGGCTGACGGACCTGTACACTTAGCACACAGTAAGCAGCCTTGACGTACTTGGCTTGACGTACATTGTGAGCTGTGGCTTTACATCACAGTCTATTTAGTCGTACAGTACGAGTTGGAATTCAACATAATGTGTCATACCATACAGTGTTATAACCACCTTAAGAGGAGTAGAGAAGCAGAGCCAGGCAGTTGACACACACAGAGGAGGGAAACATGCTGGTTACAAAAGTATATTTGCCACCTGCACATCTGATTGAACCCTGCTTTAATTTGTTTCTGTGTCACAGCAAATAATCATAAAAAGATTACTGAAGTCTTGAATGAATGCATTTCTTTAATACTTTAAGAAGCAAAATCAAAAGTTCAAACCTAACTTTATACAGTTTTGGTCCAAGTTGGTCCTACACTATTGTCTTCATACATCAGCTCTCATGTTTTTCAGAAGTAGAGGTCCTGTCTTTAATGTTGTCACAGAGCAAGATGAACATGCATCACCCAAACCTATGTGCAAATTGTGTGCGTGTGTGTGTGTGCGTGCAGGAGTGCGTGCAGGAGACCCGATGGTCTAGTGGTCTGGGTTTTGGGCTTCCAGATGGAAGGTTGTGGGTTCAAACCCTGGTGTTGACCTACCTGTAAGCATCCTTGAGCAAGATGCTTAACCCCTAACTGCTCCTAGTGGTTGGTCACACCTTGCATGGCAGCAATCACCGTCGGTGTATAAATGTTTGTGTGAATGTCAGACAAAATACTGTAAAGTGCTAAATTTACAAGTGCGTGCAGGTGTATTTCTGCTGTGTGGCGTACCGTTACGTTTCTATCTTTGCAGTGCATCCATGTACAGTCGCCCAGAATCAAATCTCCTCTGGCTCAGTTTCATGGCAGTAGGGAGCCAACCCAACTTTGGTCAGTGGAACCTGTAAAGAGCAAAACAAAAGCTGAACCCAGTAAACAAAACAAAACATTAGTATGCTCCAGTCACATGCTCAGGAGTGCACTTTTTAATGTGTATGTTTATGTTTAATACAATTGTATTTATCACAGAGGGTGTCTATAGACCACTTCTAAACCACATATTTCCTGGTGTAATAACTTGAAAGTAGTCATGTACAGGCATTGTAAAGATAACTATTGCAACACCTTTTCCTTTTTTTATGAATACTGTGCAAGTGTATAGTGTCAACAAATACATGTTTCTCCTTATGAAAACTAACATGCACACACACCAGTTTACAGAAGTGGAGACCAGTTACAGCATTACTCAGCCCATTACCACGCACATCTGACATAATGTCACATGGTCCAGTGGTTTAATTTAACAGACGGATGAAAGGTGAGAGAGTGAGAGAGAGGCCTCTGCCTCTCTCTCACTCTCTCACCTTTCATCCGTCTGAGAGAGAGAGAGAGAGCAAAAGTGAGTGCGTGAGAGAGCAAGAAAGACTATGGCGAAATGGACAGACGTGTACGATCATCAGTATACAGCATATTGTATATTTTAAGCGCGCGGAGGCACACACACACACACATACCAATGCAAAGCGAAGCTCTCATTTGTACAACAGCAAAGTTAGAGACCAGCAGCAACGTGTACACTGCAGAACGTGGCCCCCTGCTGTGTAGCTGTCAGTCCAAAGCATCACACTGTATTTGGCTGTCTGTCTTTCATGCATGAGGTAAGATGGCTACATGGGAATGCAATGATGGCGCATCAGCTTCAGTCCGTTCATATGGCAACGCTTTGTAAACTGTGACGTTTTTACTACAAGGTGGTGCCCAATGCCTTGCACAATGGTACTTGTGCATTTGCTATCATAAGTCAGGTGCACATTAAAATAGGCTACACTCTACAGTACAGTGTTAGGCTCACTACAGTGAGCCTAACGTGGCATATAGACATGCACAACAAAGCTGTGGCTAATAGATGTTAGCATAACTGTCATAAGCTACTGTAAATTGATTGGTTGATAGCATTTTATTGTTGTATGTGTGATCATCTGTCCTTTGCCAAGGACAAAATAGACATTGAATATCTATTTTTTTCTCTATTTTTTATAAAAGTTAAGTAGTATTATTTAATAGCATTAATCACATTACAATCTCAATGAGAAAAATAGACATTCCACAATCCTTACAACACAACAACATTCAACTCAATTTATTGAATTTCTTTTGCTTTTATTGTAATGTGGGTGAATGACTTCAAGGAAAAAAAAATCAGGAATTTGCCTTGAAAACATTGTTGGTACACCACAAAAGAACTGTACAGCTTTTTTCTACAACAATATCAGCCTTCTGAACATCCTGGGAGAACTCCTCTGGACTCAAATGAAAAACATTGCAGTAAAAACATCACAAAATACACACATGCCAAAAAGACTAGCACTGCAAACCAGAGATGGTCACGCATCACATTTTTGCAAGTCCAAGTCAAGTCTCAAGTCTTTGAGCTAGAGACCAAGTCAAGTCTGAAGGCTCTTAATGTTGAAATTAACATTCTATCATCTGCTATGCAATCTGGTAAAAACAAAGGTAAATTGACTGCATTTATACAGTGCTTTACTAACCTTCTGCCCAAACAAAACGCTGCACAGTATTGCCTCACATTCTTCTATTCACACACATTCATATACCGATGGTGATTGCTGCCATGCAAGGTGCGACCAACCAGCGGGAGCAGTTAGGGTTAGATGTCTTGCTCAAGGACACCTCAACACTTATTGAGGAGTTAGCAGGGATCGAACCAGCAACTTTTACTTTTACGATATTTGGCAGACTCTTTTATCCAAAGCGACTTACATATAGTACATTTGTCAGTAGTTGGACAGGTCATATACCACCAATTATAAGCAAACAGAATTCTAAATAGAACAAATGCAGCATAAACTAATACATATTACCACGTAATCAACCATATAAAATGCAATAGGTAATGGCCTAGATTTTTTTTTTTTTAATAGAGATAAGAGCATGAGAAGTAAGAGCAATAGGTAAGAGTATGAGAAGTTAAAAAGGGGATTCAAAGATGACACTCTTAGATAGGAGAGAGTGCTAAGAGATGACGAGGTTGCTGGTCAAGGTACCAAGGTTGATTGTGAAGAGATGTTTCTTGAGTCTCTTACGGAAGATGGGTAGTGTTGTGACTGTTGCTTAAAGCGCGTACCACAACTATGGTAACAAAACATGGAATAGGCGAGACTTCCATGAGCGAGTCTTGAGTCCTCGTACCGGTGGCATTGCCAGCTGGCCAGCCGTTGTGGTAAAATTCCACCACAATGATAGTTTTTTTGGGCCTGGAACCAGACCATTGCTTGGAGATAGCTTGGGGCCATTCTATGCACTGCCTTGTAGGCTAGCACTAGTGCCTTAAATTGGACGCGAGCTGCAATGGGGAGTCAGTGAAGTTCTCGGAAGAGGGGGGTTACATGGGAGAACTTAGGTTGGTTAAATACCAGGTCTGGTAGAGCATGCGGGTAGTCCGGTTAGCAGCGAGTTGCACTAGTAAAGGCGGGAGATCATTAGGGCTTGGACCAGAAGTTGTGTCGCTTCCCTTGTTAGGAACGACCTTATCCTTCTGATGTTGTAAAGTGAGAATCTGCAGGCACAAGGTGTAGTGGTGATGTTTGCTGCACATGATAGTTTGTTGTAGGTAGGTTGTCCAGGATGACTCAAAAACTTCTTACAGTAGGGGAGGACGACACCGTGGTGTTCTCAAGGGTGATGGACAGGTCCACTTGAGGACTGTCTTTTGCCGGGAGGTGGAGTAGCTTAGTTTTGTTGAGGATGCGTTTGAGGTGATGTGTAGACATCCAGGTGCTGATATCAGCGAGGCATTCAGAGATCCGGGTCAATATCTGAGTGTCAGATATAGGGAAGGAGAGGTAGAGTTGGGTGTCATCAGCATAGGATAGGAGAATCCATGAGCAGAAATTACAGGGCTGAGAGATCTTGTATACAGTGAAAAGAGTAGGGATCCCAGCACAGATCCTTGGGGGACTTCTGTGTTGAGTGGGCAGGGTTTGGACAGGCGTTCATCCCAGAGGATTTGGTAGGAGCGATCTGATAGATAAGATTAAATCCAGGAGATAGAGTCTGCAATTCCATGCTCAGCTAGAGTTGAATGGAGGATCTGGTGGTTTACCATGTCGAATGAAACACATATGCACATATGAAGCACATAAAAGACCATCGTCATTCCAATTTCGATATTTCTCACATCAAACACTTTTTTAAACTTGCACTAAATTGATTGGCAAATTGTCAATGACAGGTCAGCAACAACTGCTTACAATACAGATTATATGCCACATCAAGGGGCCAATATACGTTTGTTTTACAGAATTATTTCAAACAACATAGCACTAACCAACAATTAACCTAAACATCATCATCTACACACTCAAAACAACTTGTTGACCAAACAGATCAACAAACAAAGCTGCTGGCAATCAACCAGTGGGAACGTAACTATTGTCAGTGGACCTGGTACCAACAGGGAACATAATTTATACAGTCTGGGAAGTTTCAAGGATATTACTTATATACTTTAAAATAATGTAATGTGGAAAATGTCTATGCCCCATATTTTAACATCTTGAATGGATCTGGTATTTTATTTAACGTCAGCTGATGCAAGGGTGTAACCATGGTATAGACATTGGAGGGATCCAAATTAGAGACCTTTCTCAGAAATCTGTTATAATGCATTTCTGACAAGTCTATGTATATGTATGAAAATTTGCACATATGGTTAGCATTTTAATTTACATTTAAAGTCTATGATTCATCTGAGATAATGGCTGCCCTTCCACTACACTTTTTGACAGTTGCAATAATGCCTAAACATTCTGGCATTTTAAAAGCCAATTTCTGATAAAAATAACTATTAGAAAGAACACAGTAGTTAACTTGGGTAAAATAGCTTGGCATTCCACAGTTGTCAATACATTCACACCAGGGACATCTCTAGAGAGGATTGGATATTATGTTTAAGACTCGACTAGGGGGGTCGTGGTCATGCTCCCTCAGGATTTTATTAAGCCCAAAAATGTCTGTTTATCATGTATTTTTAGATAACTTTTAGGTAACTAAAAGTAAAGAGTAAGGGGCATACAATAAGGTTTTTGGTCAAGGTTTGCAAAAGTATATATGTATCATATTTGTGTTAGACACAAAGAGAATTCTCCCATCCATCCAAACCTATCCTATGCTGACTTGGGTGTGTTTTTCGATTTGCTGCGCGTCCCTGATTTGGTTGTGTTTTTGAATTTGTATCGTGTTTGCACCTGTCGGCCACCGTAGAAATCAGCACCCGCCACCAAATGTGGGTTCTTTGTCAGAGTGGCAGGTAATTTAGCCTTGTATACCAGCCACAGTGGCAGCAAATATAAATATATATATATA
>JAODLL010082653.1:0-15161 GCA_026546735.1 Forbesichthys agassizii
CACACACACACACCCAAATATACAAACAAACACACCCACACACACACACACCAACACACAAACACACACACACACACACGCATACATGCACACACACACACGCACGCACGCACACACACGCACGCACACACACACACACACACACGCACGCACGCACACGCACACACACACACACACACACACACACACGCTAGCTAGACAAACTCCTCCACGCCCCCCTCTGTTAAGCGACTGCTGCACACAGCAGCTGTATAGTAAAAGTGCAAGAACAGCCCGACAACAGGCTATTTTGCAATGGCGTATGGACTAGCTGCAGGTATACAGTGAACACGAGATGGATCCCCATACGCTGCAGGCCTGAGCAGAACGCGATAGTAGACGGTTGGTTTGCACAGGTCTTGCTATTCCCTAATACTCGAATACATCACAATCAACATGTAGAACAGCAGCCACAAAGCTTGCAATAAAACCACACTTAATGTAATAAACAATGAAGATATATAAGAACCTGTAGTCACTTGCTCTGCATGTGTCAACTTGTAGGCTGTAACCCGTAAAACTCAACACGCTGACTGGCTGTTAATTGAGTAGCCTATAATGGATTCTGTCTATGTGGCGCTACTTTGCATAAAGAAAGGCAGACCCAGCCGACGCGCAACGCACAGATCGGTGACCAGGTATCTAAATATACACCAATAATTTAAGCGGGGCGGAGTGGAGCAGTCAATGATTAAGTGGATGCATCGAGTAGGAAGAGTTTTACAGTCAGTGGTAAAGTGGGCCTAGACATCTTATAAGTGCCGGGGGGGGGATGTGCGTGTGTGTGTATGTGTGGATAACAGGGACAAACTTTTCAAACACCTTATATTGATTTAAATGCAAAGGAGTATGAGTACAATATACAACTTGCACTCAATCTGAGGTAATTGCATACAATAAATATAAAATAAATATATGCATACATATTTACCCTCGTAAGGATATAAGCGGTGTCATTGCAGTCTACAGCCCAGTCCGTTAAAACCTTAGAGTTAGGCTATTATATGCATTCCGCATTTTTTATTGTCTGCTATGACATTGGACATGAAACGAAATAGGAATACGCGTGGACGAATATGCAATAATAACCAATCGCGACCAAGCGATCATGCCTATTATCGCCATCAGACGTCACGACAGTTTAGTGAAAGAGGGTGTCTTACCTTACTGCGGATCTGTCCAGAGGTGGACACTTTCCGTATGAGTTTCTGGGGGCCCTCCTGCTCTGCTTCGCTATCCGATGACTCGTCCGCCACCACGGAGCCTGCGACAACCCCGACGACGTTCGCGTGGATGCCCGCCGGGGACGCGGGACCTTTCTCGGGCTCCTGTTTCGGGGAGGGATAAAACCAGTCAGGGTTAGCCTTAATCCGATTCGCCGCTCCCTTCCTCTCCTGGACGCGGGGGTTGCTACAAAGTGGTTGGATAGCACATTTCCTAGCTGTCATCTTCGCCTGTGTCTAGGATTAAGACGGCTGTGGGTTCTGAGGGATATGTGGTCTGGTAAACGCGTGGTCCTGGAGGAACATGTTGTCGCGGCACAATGGGGTTGGGCTACTACACGCCAGACAAATATTTGCTTGGTGTTTATGGCCCCAGCCTACACGGCCAGACCAGATTGAAGCTAGAGACCGCCTCGGTTCGGTGGGTTCCTCCTCATTCACCCACCCGCCTGTGGACGTATCTCGGTAGACCCTAGCGGTATTAAGCAGTGGGGAACACGTCTATTTAGCAAGATATGACACGAATGATATTTTAATATTTGTTTATCCAAAACGTGCTACGAATAGTTTGTTTTGGTTTGTGAGAAATGTGTTAACGTGGAAAAATATGCCTGATCAAATACCTCCTTTGGAGGTAGTTGGTTGGATAATAATTTAAAATTACAACAATTAAAATATAATGAAATAGGCCTAATAATATTAATATAAAGTTCATTATTAAAGCTTTAGATTTGATGATATCCCGCAGAATTAAAGATGATTTAAAACAGCAGAAGAGAATATAAGAGATATTCCTACTATTATAACATATATAACATAACACCCTGCATCGAGGAAAATAAGTCACACAACACCGGAATGCATCGCCTCTGAACAAACGCGTTCCTCTCGTGTCCTAACACAAGCGCAAACGGAGGATATAGGATAAGACAAACAAGAGTAACACAAAGTGTCGTTTTTGGTGAAAAATAATACCTACCAGTTCCTCCCAGACAGGGCTGCGCGTGTAATGGTAGACATCTTCCATAATCCCAATATACTCTCCGTCCACTCCGGGAATAAAACGGTCAGGAAATGGTGGAGGAATTTTGAACCTGGCTAATTACTCTATAATAGTCTATCATGAAGCGCGCTGGATATATCGTTTTTATCGCCGTGCGTTTCCAATACTATACCCGACTACTGATTTTCTGCTACGATCCCCGTCTCTCGTCACTATTGGGTAGAGCTCGGAGCTCCACGTGATAAATGTCAAACCAGCTAAAGAGCGCGTATGTGCTGGGGGATCACGGAAATCTCCCGAGAAGGCTAATGTGGGATACGTGACGTCATAATTCAGATGGCATCCACACACTCAACAATGGCACTATGTATAACTGTATCTATGGGTAAAATTAGGCGAGTCCTTGATTCTTGAACCGCAATGGATCTGCATTTTTTTGTCTCTATGGTAAATGGGCTGACTGCATTTATAGCGCCTTTCTAACCTTCCGGCCATCCAAAGCGCTGTAGCTATAGAAGCCTTATATTCACAGTTCACCCATTCACACACACTTTCATACACGGTGATTACTGCCACGGTAGGTGCGACCAACCACCGCAGTTAGGGTTAGATGTCTTGTTCAAGGACACATCGAAACTTGGTGAGGACTTAGCCGGGATCGTATAGAACCAGGGACTTTTGGATCACCTGTCGCCCTGCTTGCCCACTTCGCCACTGTATGTCGCCCCCTTATGTCAGAGGTCTTCAACGTTTTTTCAGACCAAGTAGGTACCCCATATAGCAAATCATGTTTCCTATCAATATGCGTTAACACCACGTGACATAAAAGCTATAGACACAGGCCTGTTGAAACATTACATTAGTTTTAGTATATTATAGTTTTGTAGGCTACACACACACAGATGGACAGACAGACAGACTGACACACACTACGTTTGTTTTATTTTGCCCATCATGTTTATGTCTGGTGAATATCTGTGTCTTGCCCAAAAGTGATTGATAAAAAGTGCAAAAGTGCATTTTATGAATATATTACCATCTAAAAGGTAAAAACATGTAAAATACTAGTCTACAAATGTTGGATCATTTACAAATGTATGCCCTATTCATTTTAAAAACGTATGCATATAATCAATCCATAATGTCAAGTATGATAATATTAATTCTACTACACAACAATAATACGAATAATAATAATAATAATAATAATAATAATAATAATAATACAATTTCAGGACGCCTTTCATAACACCCAATGACATATATTGATAGTTTATATTCCTTTATATAAACACGTATATTTGAAATAGCAAATATAGACCTACAAACTGGCTATAGATTGCCCACAATGATGTAATTCCTGACTGCATGTTTGGCAAAAACTTGAACGTTTCACAAAGCCATAAATTATATTCGCTATTGCCACTGACATAAAGGTAGGATTGTGTCAATATTTGCACGTTTTGGCGGACTGCTTAATTCAGATAAAAGCAGACAGGACGGCACTTTTTATTGGACAATTACTTCTGGGCACAAAGCCGGAACCAGTATCACAATCTGTGTACTACGGACCATTTCAGTGTCGGACATGATCGTTCATCTGTTATTATCTTCCGCCTGCAAGAACCAACATGCAGAGACGGGAGCTATGAAATCAATATGATTAAACCCATTACATAATCAAACTCCCGTTGGATATTGAGTACTCTGTGTTGGGTGCCGGTAACGTTTAACCATGAATTCTCACATATTATATAAAGGAACAACGGCGGCTGTCGCTGCGAGGAGAATAAGGAATATTCTGGGTTCGTTAGTGGGAAGATATGGCTGGACGATGAGGAGTTATGAGGTCAAACTCGTCAACACATCCTCAGGAGGTACATATATATATGGTATAACTATCCATGTTAATGTGTTTGTTTTTAGGACATCAATGTACAGTATTACCCGCAGTAGCTTCGGTTAGATGTCATTTATTTACGCGTGTAGGGGAATCGCAGCCGGTGTGACGTCAGAATTATGTCAAAGGTGACAAACTGACAAGGACGCATATGCACGTTTTTCAGACTAGCATTTAAATATAATGTAATATATCGACTACAGTCGTTTTATTTGCATTCATGTTATGTTATTTTTAATTGTATAGATTTATATTTGTATATATTTATATTATTAATTAGGTGACACAGTGAAGATAGGGGATATCTCTTACCAGCTCAAAACACCCCGGAATCCAGAACTTGTTCCTGTGAAGCACAGTATGTACAATTTATTCTCTCCTTTTTTTCTCATTTATTTTTCTCAGTTTCTCCAATTGGGGTTGCTAAACTATTAGTCCTCATTATACTCTTGTTCTGTATACCCCGATACAGTAATTTTAGCAAATTATACATTGCATTTGTAAACCTACTGTAGATTGTAGGCTAGATACATCACATGTTACATGCATTTATGCACTTACAAGCACAATGCATTTCATTGCTGGGTTCCTGGAAGTGCAGCATTTGCTGAAAGTAGTTCTTCTCGAAGGTTTCCTTGTAATCGAAGGAAAACTCACTCGGGGATTACATACGCATATAGTACATATTCCAACAACAGAAGATTTTAGTAATTCAGCAGACAATCCAAAGCAGATTGATTACAGTTATTAGCAGTATATCAGCAACTATAAAACATGATTTTTGAAAATCAATAACCCAAAAACCCACCCCCAACCTGCAAAGTTCTTTTGAAACACCCGCTGTAGTGAATGTGTGCGGAGACCATTTAATGTGATTGACTGGAAAAAATAGATTTGCCTGATTAATGGGGAAAAAGAGGCCGTGCTTGTTTAGAATGATTATATTCCAATAGCTTTGTTGTTGTTGCTGTGTGTGTTAGTTTCAGACTCCCTTTCTCAGACTGTGGCACAACACCTCCGATGGATCATGCAGAAAGACCTGCTGGGCCAAGATGTGTTTCTCATTGGTCCTCCGGGACCATTGAGGCGCTCAATAGCCATGCAGTACCTGGTGGGGGGAGCGCACGCACACACACACACACACACTCACTCATACACTTACGCACACACACTGAACAAATAATTTGTATTTAAGATATGTCTTGAAATGATTGTAGATATATTTGATCTAAGACATGCTAACATGTAAATGATTCCTTCCTTGCCAGTCGATTTGAAAAAGTAATAATTTGGCACAGCTAAACAGTCCTACTGTATTTGTTAACCGGTACATTTTAACCAAGCTGGTCAGACCTGATGGATTCAGCTGCAGAGACGTGTGCAGCTCTGTTGCCAGCCAATGAGCTTTCCCCCTTTTGTGGTGACCAGGAGCTGACCAGGCGAGAGGTTGAATACGTGGCTCTTTCCAGAGACACCACCGAGACCGATCTGAAGCAGAGGAGGGAGATCCGCTCTGGGACAGCCTTCTACATTGACCAGGTGGGACAATATAGCCGTACGCATACGCCGAGTGGTCTGGGAGGTCGTCCATTGAAAGTGTGTAGAAAAGGACCGCCACTCCTTAAAATAATACTGGGCATCGGCCAGTTGATTGGATGAACCTAAACAATGCCCATAGCTGCCAGTACCACAGTGATTGGTCCCAGAGCCACAGTGAAGTCAGACTGAAGCTTGCGAGGTCAGGATGGTCTCACGAGGCTAGCAACAACACTCTGAGCACTGTAAACAAGGTGAAGTGTGCATCTAAAGCTGTGTTGGTTCTCTTTCTTTGATGTTTGGCTAGGTTATTGCACGGGCCTGTCTATATGCAAACACACTCGTCACCCAAGGCATACCAAAGAGACAAATTAAAGGTATTGTTAAAAAGCCCAATACCGCTGAAGGAATGGTAGCTTCTAGAATATATATTTCTATTCTGTGTTCTACGTTGATCCTAGCCAGCCAATCGAGTGACCTGAATTACGTATTGCCTCAGTAGCTCTTGTACAGCGCTGAAGTGGATCGGTGTGTGAGCGAGCGCTGCAAGAATAGTGTCTTGCAACTCATTTATATAAGTACTGACGTTAAGACACAATGTCGGTCATTAGTGTGCGTTTATAGCAAAAAACACACACACACATACATATGACCAACCCACATACATTCCAACCAATGTATACGGCATTTAGATAAAGGTAAAATTAAGAGTGAAAAGATAAGAAGTGGCAGACATCTGTGTATTACAATTCTGGAAACATTCTCTACATTCTGACTGATGACCTGTGGTTATTCAACATATCCCAAACCATCGCTGACGTCGTTTTGAATATGTAGTTATTACAAGTATGGTAAGCCATTGTAACTTACTCCACTTTTTGTCAGATGTAGCAAATATCTCCTCGCGGTCCGCTAGCTGTCCCATCTGTTCTACACAGCCCTGGCTTTGTAGATGGGAACACATACCATGTGGTGCAGGCGGCAACACACACACTATCACAGCCTTGGCGATGCATAGAGACAGAGCGCATTGAGGTCCCACCCACACCGGGGGGAAGGGGAAGAATTCCATAGCTCTCCATTGACTTTGCATTGCGTTAAGTTAAGCTAATGTAATTTCTGACTTGTACCAAATATTGAAACCTACATAAAAGCTTAATAATTATTTAATTTTATTTAAATGAATTATAATTAATTATGTTAAGCATGCTATATAGTTGAGGACTCAATAAAACCTCCCACACACATAGAGCTACTGGTATACACATACATTACATTTAACATTTTGTTTTTGTGCATTAGATCTAAAATACATACACATATTGTTATACATAAGTGCACGTCAAACTGTATAACACAGTGCACAATGGTAACATGTTGGCTGTAGAATCGGTCAGTTCAGTCATAATGATATTATAACATATTCAAAATAGATTTATCTTTCAGTATAAAATGTATGATTAATTTATTAACTAATAAACTATTTCTGCACCAGGCAGAAATAGTTTTGCGTCACAATAGCTTCACAATAGCTTCACAATGCATTTTGACGCAGGCGCCTCCGCAGAGCTGTTTTGATTTGAACTTGCGGTTTGTTACCTGCATTTAAGTAGGTACTGTGTATTATTGGCTAGAGGGGACACATTTAAAGACGCACACATAACCCAAACACAGAGGGTGTGTAAAAGTAGATCCTCTCAACCAACAATTTGAAGTAAATGGCTATTTCTTCTCCGTTACTATGCAGGGTGTGTTTATATTGGGCTGCTCCGTTATGGGGAAAAAAGAATAATCACTATTATTTTTGATTAAGGGTTAGGGTTAAGGATTATTTGGAAAGATGTTACATTTACTGAACTTAAAAGCAATGCAACAGTGAAAACCCCTTCAACTCTCCTCGGGAGGGGTTAGTGCACCATATAATCGTGATGTTAAGATAGATCAATTTGCTGATCCGTCAGGTTTTATGCAAAGACACAAGCACACTCTTCACAGAGGGGCTGGTCTGTCCGGTTGCCATGGAGACAAGCAACTCAGTTCTCAGAGGAGGACATGAAATCCTTCTCTTTAGATCCCATGGGTCTCTAGAAAAACAATCGAAAAAAAATCCCATTTAGGCACATTTCACCATGTCACGGGGCTTCACGGAGTCGTTTGTGTCAAACAATGATTTGTCTCGATGTGCGGTAATTAGTATTGAGACGCTTACATCATATGTTATTATCATAAGATAATTAGCACGTACTGTAGCAGCATGCGTTTTTAAAAATAGACACGACTTCAACACCGGGGTTGGCGAGTTCTCCGCGGCACACACATGCATTAGACTTGGCGTTCTGCTGAACTCTTTCCAAGCTCTACATGATCACATTGTAAATAAGTACGGCTTGTAGCGCTCATTGTCTGTCTCTGGGTGCTCAACCAAGACGTGGGATCTGTAGTGTCTGGATGATAAAAGGCTGGATTAAGGATAGAACATGAAAGGTTTAGGATTGCCCCTCCATCTAACCCCTGCCTCTTTCTCCTCCTCCTCCTCTTCAAAACAGAAAACAGATGTCCATTGTTTCCATGGAGACTGATGTTGAATAACTAAATTGCTCAACCTGATTGGAATAATTGGTCTGAAGAGTTGGTATATTTCTAATTCATGTAAAAATCACTGTGAATTAGTTATTTTTTAGTTAGTTATTTGTTATGTTTTGAATAAGAAGAATAGGTTGTGTGCTACCTACATAATCTCTATGCAGCAGAAAGAGAAGAGATATTTCACGTGATTGTTTTGAATCTTTCATGGAATCATGTCATGTCCTTTTCAGAGCTGTGTTAACAGCCTCCACCGTAGGCTTCTTAGGTGGTTGCCTTTAACCACGTGTGCCGTATTCAATTACATTTCACCTTTGGAAGCAAATAGGCAACAGCGTCATTATTCTAACCCATTATTAGTTAATATTTTGGATCCAACATCTTCCTTATCTCACGCCTTGGGAGCTGGGGTTGTGGACACCCTTAGGTCTCCACGAGTAGTGTAAGGACTGTGTATCTGTCTGCATTGTTCGCTTGTGTGGTTGAACCTTGTAAACCTCTTTCTCCATTGCTCTCTGACAAGATTTATGTATTGGAGTGTGTGTGTGTGTTTGTGTGTGTGTGTGTGTTACGTTGAACATTGCAGTATCCCTGAGGGTCTTGGGCTCATTTTGAGCCCTGTATTTTAGATTTAACATTAACCCACATGCAACATCCCACATGTAGACCACATATATCCAGGAGGACAGAGGTAATCACAGGCCCTAACCACGGCTGTCTAGTGAGCAGGCTCTTATCTAACACAGCTAATCTCAAAGCCACGCTGCAAATAGATTCCTTTTATGAGAGTGAAATAAAGTTTCCCACCACCTGCGTAGGCGACGGTCTCTTGTGTAAGGGCTGGTTGTTGTTGTGTTTCGTAAAAATAGACCTATATCAGGTCAAACCTCTGTCAGAGAGAGCCAGAAAGACTTCACAGCACAGAGGAAGCGACATTAACAGTAGACCGTAGTAGATGGTAAATGGACTGCATTTATATAGCATTTTCCAAAGCGCTTTACATTGTTTTGCCTCTCATTCACCCATTCACACACCACCAGGAGCACTTAGGGGGTAGGGGGTTAGGCATCTTGCTCAAGGATGCTTACAGGTAGGTCAACACCGGGATTCGAACCCACGACCTTCCGGCCACTAGACCATCCTGACCCCAGATGGTAAATATCAGCCTTCTCATTTAATCTACATCTTGCTATTTGTTACCTGCATTTAAATAACAATCAGGATGAGGGTCTGAAACTGCAGTTAAAGGTGTAGTTGGCTGTTGCAAGATAATTGTAAGCTAAAACACTTTTTGTCATATTCAACAAATGTCTCCTCGTATTTCGCTATCTTACTGTACTCTGTGCGTGTTGAAAAAAGAATCTGGTACTTCTACACAGCCCTGGCTCCGTAAATAGGATAATAAACAAAGTGGCGAACACCGCTCACATCAACAACGCCATTGCTTCACAATGCATATTAACATGTGAGGCACCGCCGCGAAGGACTAGAGCGATACTGTTTTTTTTTTTTGAGTGTGCGGTTTGTTACCTGCATTTAAGGGGGTACTGTGTATTATTGGCTAGAGGGGACACATCTAAAGATACATCTAACACATAACCCAAACATTAGAGGGTGTGTAAAATCCTCAACCAACAAATTGAAGTAGCTATTTCTGCTCCGTTACTATGCAGGGTGTGTTGACATTGGGCTGCTCCATTATGGGGGAAAAATCATATTCACTATTATTTTGTTTAAGGGTTATTTAGAAAGATGTTCCTGAATTTACAAAGCAATGCAACAGTGAAAACACCTTCAACTCTTCCCGGGAGGAGTTAGTGCACGTGTGCGTCATTTGGCAAAATGAAATGTGCAAAATATTTTTTTTGTTTTTGTGATTGTTAGGAGACTAAATTGAAATCACAATTCAAATGAATTGAATTGCACAGCCTAGTGTACATTACATATGAATGAACCCTGTTCAGATGACTTGAAGTCTGTTTAACAGTAAAGCAGATGCAGTGTAAATATTTTCCTTCATTGATGCTTCCATGCATTCAGCATGAGACTTGAAAGCAACTTGTAGCTAGCTACAGCACGCACAGGCATGTTGTTCAGTGTTAGCAATGAACTAAAGGGCCCGTTTTTTGGTTAACCCCCCCGCGTCACTCACATTTCTATAAATTATCTGATTATATAGCGTTGCTGCTGAAAATATATCGGAGGTTAAATATAGAGCATCTGGTACCGACTTTAGTTTTATGGCTCCACTTCCCACACAACCCTCCACATATTTGCATGTTAGCCTAATTATATGGCCGCTAGCTCTGTGGTCAGCCCAGACAGCTAGAGTTTCCTGCCTCTTGACGTCAGAGCAGCCGTTTTGATTTCTTCTAAAAAAAAAAAACATATACTAAAATGTTCTATTTAAGCCCCTCTTGCGCACGCAAACAAACACACACACATGCACAAACCGAGCTAATCCAACCCTTCTCCAGGACCTGGAAGGTGGCGGAGCCTTCCTAAATAACAGCCGGCGCTGTTTTGAAGCATGACACAATGTGTGGAGGACATCCTGAGGAAGCCTTTATGGCGAGCCTGTATTGTTTAATAGAGCGCGGGCAGGGAGAGCCGCGACACACAGTCAGATTGTTCTCTGTGTGAATGCCTTCAGCCCCCGCATCTTGGGCAGGGTCAGAGGTCATGGAGAGAAAGCAGTAAGGCTGCGGTGAAGAATAGCTCATCATTAGGATATCATCAAACAACGCTAGCCTAGCCCATGTTACATGTGGTATTGAATGGAATACTGTAAATAACCGAAACCGCAGTTGTTGGTCTACCGGAGGTGGTAGGCACAAATAAATAGAGTATACTTTGGTGACTATGCTTCAAGGCGATCACATTGAACTGTTAGAACCTTAGAAGTATTTGGACCTGAAGATACTGGGTTGTAGCTTTATTAACATTTAGGCTACTGTTAAGAAATTTATACAACATGGAAGTGCCAAAATCTGCAGTTCATCCGTAAACTCCAATATTAAAATATCTGACTTTACAGCAAAAATTTACAGCCTGGTAAAAAACAAAAAAAAAGGTTGTTTTGGTCTCTATAGCTAGTCTCCCTGTTCATGACAACTGCTCGGGGGTGAATTATTTTATAACTCATCAGTTAAAAATATATTGCCCATAGATTTAACCCATTATAATGTAATGCAAAGATGGCGACGACTAGAGCCAGCACAGCGCGGTGTTAAAATCCGTTCCTGAGAAAACCTAAGGATGACGTCACGGAGGGTTTGTCCATTTATATATACGTCTATGGTGACGTCACAGAGGGTCAGTCTATTTCCAGTCTATGTTTGCACTGTTTTCAAATGTTTCCAATGCCTCTGTTGCACTGACCCTCCTGTGCCTGGCTCCCTGCAGTGTGCGGTGCGAGCTGCGACCCAGGGACGCATCCTAGTCCTTGAAGGGCTGGAGAAGGCTGAGAGGAACGTGCTGCCAGTCCTCAACAACCTGCTGGAGAACCGGGAAATGCAACTGGAGGACGGACGCTTCCTCATGGCGTCCGAGCGCTACGACAAGCTGCTGCAGGTCAGAGCAGAGGGACTGGGAGCGGCAGGAGCCGACATTAGCCTTTAGCCCTAGCCACCCTTTATAGTCCTGCACCTGAACAGCAGAGCGATAACCCCTGTATCGTCCTGAAAGTTAAACCTAACCTCCTTTATTGTCCTGGACAGATAAATCTAACCTCCTTTATCGTCCTGAAAGTAAAACCTAACATCCTATATTATCAACATCTTTTATTGTTCTGAACAGTAAAACCTAAAATCCTTCATCGTCCTGCACCAGAACAGTATAGACTAGGGATGGCACGATCCAGTTGTTTCAGTCCCAATACAGTTACCGGCAATTTGGGTATCGGCTGATACAGAGTACCGATCTGATTCCAGTGTTAAATTACGTTTTAAGTTTAGTTGCAAAGTAAATGACAACCAATCTCTATTTTAGGACTTGCATACATTTTATAAACCTGCTGCTGATAGTGTGGCCTGGGTTGGTTAGACATGGCTGATGCTTGACAGTAGACCTACCCGTGTAAATTAATTTAATTGGATTATCCTCGTAGATCGGTTACAACTGTCCAATTGTCACCGATACCGATCCAGCTATCGGACTGATTTCGGATCTCTGTATCGTATCAGTGCCATCCTTAGTATAGACTAAACCTCTTAATCGTCATGAGCAGTAAAACCTTTTACATCCGTTTATATTCCTGCATAGGAACAGTAAAAACTAACCCCCTTTAGATTCTTGCACCGGAAGAGTTAAACCTAACCCTCTTTATAGTCCTGCACTGGAACAGTAAAACATGAACTCTTTAAACGTTTGTCCTGATGTTCCAGTGGGGACAGAGACCTTTGACCACTGCCTTGCTTGCTTGCAGGAGCACACCAAGGAGGAGCTGGACGCCTGGAGGATAGTTCGAGTGAGTGAGGACTTCCGGGTCATCGCCCTGGGGCTTCCTGTTCCCAAGTACAAGGGCAACCCCCTGGACCCTCCACTGCGCTCACGCTTTCAGGCCAGAGACGTCTACTATCTGCCCTTCAAGGTACGGAGCAGGCAGAGATGTTGGCATAGAAACAAAGGTAGAGCTGTCCTGGACTGTTTGTCTTGTTCCACTTCGTGTTTTCTTTTTGTTCTGTGTTTCCGTAACCTGACATGCCAGATTAATAATTATTCACAAGTCCGTCTGGGGAACCGTGCATCCAAACTGTTTGTAAAAGGCGAACCACAAAGTAATCAGGTTTAACTGTTCCCATGGTAGAATTCTTCTTTTAATCGGGTCATGGAACGAGTTATACTACCTCTCTGCTACGGAATGAAATTGGGTTTGGGTTGGCCGTTTCTCCTCCGATCCTAGTGTTTCTATGGAGCACTTTCTTTCGGCTTTCAGGCTTTTAACCCGACTCCAATCGGAATAATAGGGTCCATGTAAACGCAGCTACTGTCAGCTGTTAGTCGTACACTGTGTGTTACTGCCTCTCTGTGACCTTGTCCGAATAAACCCTTGAATCCCTTGAGTTTGTTGTGCGTTTGGGTACTACCCTTCCTGCTCAGCCCGACAAGAGCAACGTATCGGTGCAGTTCCGGTCGGCACCCTGTGTCACTGAAGACATTTAGCATTGATGTGCATGGAGCGCTGGAGATTCAAATGCATCCTTTTGGTCTGCATACAAAGGGATCTTAGGGGCGGGACAACTGAGACCATTTTTATGATTAAAATGTGAGCAGGTGACTGACCTTTGGTGAAGAGTTCAAATACGAAGAAGGAATGTCTTTGAGGCCGTTGTTTGCTTCCTGTTTAACTTCTCTCCTCTCTGGTGTCTCTGTTAGGACCATTTGGAACTATTATATGCAGCAGGACCAAACATCACTCCAGAAAGGTAGAGAGTTTATTTTTCATTGCTGTGCACGTCTTTATAAGTTTTGGTATGAGATGTTTATGTTGATGGTTTGACGGACATTTTTCTTACTTACGTAGACTATACTGTCTACGACTAAATCTTTGTGCGTTCGTGCATGCTCGAGGGGTTCAGGGGTCTGTCTGTACAGTATACTGTGTGTGTGTGTGTGTGTGTATATATATATATATATATATATGTATATGTATGTATGTATATATGTGTGTATATATATATGTGTGTGTGTGTGTGTGTGTGTGTGTGTGTATATATACACACACACATATATATATCTAACTCCTTGTGTCTCCCAACATGTCGTCGTCAGGGTGTCCCAGCTGCTCTCCCTGGCCACCACGCTGTGTTCGCAGGAGTCCTCCACCCTGGGGCTGCCCGACTTCCCAGTGGACAGCCTGCTGCCTGCCCTCCAAGTGCTGGTGAGGTCATTACGTCAGGCCCCAGGGTCCACGGAGGAGCAGAGATGTGTTTATGTGACTACTTTGGCCAATCGTCCTCCTCCTATGTGCTGAATGGCGCTGCAGTACCTTCTAGAAATTGTTATTTTTAATCTGAAGGAGATTGTTGTCCTATTGCTCCTGAAATACTGCACACGTTCACACGTAATAGTAATGTGATGTAACACACTACATGTAAGTTGTATAGTAATACTATAATACTAGTAATACTATGTATAGTTATAATTCTATAGTAAAACTACACGTTTAATATGTATATGTTTACATGTAATATTAACATGTAATTATTATTAGTACCCACCAACTAACTATGATTTTTGTGTGCCAACCCTAATGGGCTATTGACCCTGTGTGTGTGTGTGTGGTTGCAGAGTGCGTTTCCTTTGCTGTCTTCCCAACAGCTCATTCAGCGCCTCTACCCGTACCAATGCATGCTGGGTAAAGAAGGACGCACAGCTGTGGAGGGGCTTCTCAGTGTAAGGTTGTGCACACACACACACAGTAACGCGTTGTTCATACACGGTTAAAGACGGAGTCATCCTTCCACACATTGGGAACGCATTGCAAAGGCCATGGCAAAACAAACAACGACAGCTAGCATGGCTACACTATTAGCTTACAATCACTGACTCCACCTTTAAGTGCTGAATGCCAGATGCACACGCGCACACACACACACATACACGTACTGTTCTCTCTTGCCCACAGAGGTTTGAGCTGTCGGACAGGCGTCGCCGGCCGGCACCCGTTGCTGTGGCTACGGTGTCCCCCGCCATGGACCAGGAGGGGCGAGCGGACGTCACCTTGCGCACGGCAGACGGGGACACCACTGTGCAGGTACCGGAGCTGTTGCCGTGGTAACCTGCCAGCCCCCACCACCGGTGTGTGTGTGTGTGTGTGTGTGTGTGTGAGAGAGAGAGAGAGAGAGAGAGAGAGAGAGAGAGAGAGAGAGAGAGA
>JAODLL010082654.1:0-15160 GCA_026546735.1 Forbesichthys agassizii
TGTGTATGGGTCGGGCAGGTTCGGATAAGCTTAGCAGAATATATTGGGTGGCGGTTCAAAATATGGCAAAGCAGCATTTCCGACCAAGTAAAATATCCACTGAAATGAACGCAAGTGGGCATTCTCCGATCCCCGCTCTCTCAAACACACATACACACACACATATATATGCTTGCTTTTGTCTGTTTTTTGTCAATATTTGTATTGTTATTGTTATTATTATAATTAGATCCCCAGAGAGGCTCCATGGAGGGCTCCTCATGCTGAGGAATGGGACAAAATGACCATGCAGGAGTTCTTTGAAAAGACCTGCTGGACCAGGTAGAACACAGTAGATAGTAATGATGACTTGGGTGTGTACATGTACTGTACATATTGTTATACACTGCTCAAAAAAAAAAGTGAACACTAAGATAACACATAATAGATATGAATGAATGAACTAATTGTATGAAATACTTTCGTCTTTACATAGTTTAATGTGCTGACAAAAAAAAATCACACAAAAATTATTACTGGAAATGAAATTGATCAACCTATGGAGGTCTGGATATGGAGTCACACTCAAAATCAAAGTGGAAAACCACACTACAGGCTGATCCAACTTTGATGTAATGTCCTTAAAACAAGTCAAAATAAGGCTCAGTAGTGTGTGTGACCTCCACATGCCCATATGACCTCCCTACATCGCCTGGGAATGGCTCCTGATGAGGTGGCGATGGTCTCCTGGGGGATGTCCTCCCAGACCTGAACTAAAGCATCCGCCAGCTCCTGGACAGTCTGTGGTGCAAATTGGTGGATGGAGCGAGACATGATGTCCCAGATGTGCTCAATCGGATTCAGGTCTGGTGAACGGGCGGGCCAGTCCATAGCATCAATGCCTTTCTCTTGCAGGAACTGCTGACACACTCCAGCCACATGAGGTCTAGCATTGTTTTGCATTAGGAGGAACCCAGGGCCAACCGCACCAGCATATGGTCTAACAAGGGGTCTGAGGATCTCATCTCGGTACCTAATGGCAGTCAGGCTACCTCTGGCGAGCACATGGAGGGCTGTGCAGCCCCCCAAAGAAATGCAACTCCACACCATTACAGACCCACCGCCAAACCGGTCATGCTGGAGGATGTTGCAGGCAGCAGAACATTCTCCATGGCGTCTCCAGACCCTATCCAGACCTGCTTTCATCTGTGAAGAGCACAGGGCGCCAGTGGCGAATTTGATAATCTTGGTGTTCTCTGGCAAATGCCAAACGTCCTGCACGGTGTTGGGCTATAAGCACAACCACCACCTGTGGACGTCGGGCCCTCATACCACCCTCATGGAGTCTGTTTCTGACCATTTGAGTGGACACATGCACATTTGTGGCCTGCTGGAGGTCATTTTTCAGGGCTCTGGCAGTGCTCCTCCTGCTCCTCCCTGCACAAAGGCCGAGGTAGCGGTCCTGCTGCTGGGTTGTTGCCCTCCTACAGCCTCCTCCACGTCTCCTGATGTACTGGCCTGTCTCCTGGTAGCACCTCCATGCTCTGGACACAACGCTGACAGACACAGCAAACCTTCTTGCCACAGCTGCATTGATGTGCCATCCTGGATGAGCTGCATTACCTGAGCCACTTATCTGGGTTGTAGACTCCGTCTCATGCTGCCACTAGAGTGAAAGCACTGCCAGCATTCAAAAGTGACCAAAACATCAGCCAGGAAGCATAGGACCTGAGAAGTGGTCAGTGGTCACCATCTGCAGAACCACTCCTTTATTGGGGGTGTCTTGCTAACTGCCTATAATTTCCGCCTGTTGTCTGTTCCATTTGCACAACAGCATGTGAAACTGATTGTCAATCAGTGTTGCTTCCTGAGTGGACAGTGTGATTTCACAGAAGTGTGATTGACTTGGAGCTACATTGTGTTGTTTGAGTGTTCCCTTTATTTTTTTGAGCAGTGTGTATATATATCTATACACACACACAGCACGCACTGGAGCTTGAGTAGCATATTTTAGTAGTATATACGCAGACGTTCTATGGGCTATGTAATCATATATTATGCTGGCACAGCCTATCAGATAAACAAAATTATTAAATAGGCTTAGCTAGTCTTAGTTGCCCCCCAAACAGGCACCAAGTGTCGAGGTGTCCCTGAGCAAGTCACTTCACCCTACACTGCTCCCGGTGGTCAAGTGGTGCCCTGCACGCCTGACACCACCATCGCTGTGTGAATGTGTGTGTGCACTTTGAGTGGCCGGAGGGTTGTAAAAGCGTTATATAAATGCAGTCCGTTTAGTAAGGCTGTGCAATTAATCTAATTTTGACCTCAATATCAGCTCCCAACAATCACATAATCGATACAATCTAGAGAAAAATAATTATTCTGCACGTTAACCCTTATTTTGCCTTGTGTTCTAAACAATGGCATGTGCAATTTTGCCTATTCCAGGGTGGAAGTGAAAAGTGTTAAGGGGCATTTCACAGTTTTCTTCCATAATGGAGCAGCCTAATTATTTAGCATGTCTGCACCTGGTTCTGCTTGGCTAATCTTCCCTCTCCCCTGCCCCCCTTCCTCTTAGTGCCGCGTTGCGCTTCGCCACGCTGTTCATCAACGTCAACGTGACCTCTGAACCCTACGAGGTGTCGGCCCTCTGGTTCCTCTGGTACCTCAAGCAGTGTGGAGGCACCATGAGGATCTTCTCCACCTCCAACGGAGGGCAGGTGCGTGCGTGCGTGCGTGCGTGCGTGTGTGTGCGTGCGTGTGTCATTGGGTGTTCGTGCATATCATGTACCTCAGCTCAAACCCATTAGGTAAGATAAGGTATACTTAACTGACCGGTCTTGGGCTCCAGGCTACTGCATCACACACTGTATACATCGGGGGACACAATCACATTTATGTAAAGGAGGGAAATAAGCATATTTTATTTTTGCTATTGTTTTTGAACATTCCTATGTTACTGTTTGTTGACAAAAAAACGTATTGCCTGTCAGAATATAGCCTATGGTCTAAAAACAACTCAGAGATAATTCTCTGCCAGATCTACTATGCTGCACTAAGTAAGATGACCCAAGATGTTTCCCAAAAAGTCAGGTTTGGTCAATAAGCAGTTAGCACATATTGCCTGTGTCCCAGACTCCACTAAAGTACAGACTGGCTCTGTGAGATTACCAAAACTGTATCGGTTACTAAGAGTCACTAAACCTCGTATTCTTAGTTGCCCCCGAATCAGACTGCCAACCATTTCCTACTCAAAGGCTGTTTTCTTGAAACCTTGGCTAGCTGGTCCTGTTACCATGGTCACAAAGGGAAGGGTTTTTGTAATTAGAGGATGTTTGTTTGCGAGCTTTCCTGTTTGACTGAACTCCCAGATTGATTTATATACAGTACAGTACTGTATAAACAGTGATTATTTGCTGTAATAGCATAGCAAAAACGAGTAGGGGAGACAGATTTCAAGAGCGGCACAGAGCGTTCCTGCAGTAGAAACACGCCCAAATGCTTTTGTGCTCGTCGCAGCTTTACTGATGGTTTATCTGAATGCCTGCAGGCCATGAAACAGCTACAGCATGTGTGTATTCAGTGTGTGGACGGTCTATGTTGCACGAGCGCGCACGCACGCACACACACACACACTCAAGCAGTGTCAGACACAGGATATTGATCATTGCTCAAACACACCACTGACATATTCAAATCGCTGTTTAGCTACACTCGCTATTCTTCATTGCTTCTGTACCTGTGCACACATATCGGGTATGATTGTAATGATGAGGATGATGTAAGTGTGTGATGCAGAGACCTGAAGGCATAATATTTCAGTATTACAGAATCGTGTGATCACTGTGAACCATAGTTCAGTCAGGACCACTATAGTCAAAATATGTATTTTATTTGCATCAAGTCATTTATTATTTATTTATATTTGGAGGTGTGGCTCTGTTCTGGGAGCTCCCTGTCCTTTAATGAACATACAAGGAAAGCCCTTTCCATGTGCGTACATGGAAAGCCCAAGGCAGGGAGAGCTGTAAAAAGACCCCCACGGTACAGAACAGAACAAGCCTCATTTACAATACAGTGACATTAAGTAATCAAACACAGCATTAAAGGAGGAGGTGGGGATATGATGGGATGCAAAACAGCTCGTGGAGGAAAATGGATGTAGGCTAAGGACGCTTAAATCAGCGCCCGAACTAGATGGACTAGCCAATCATATGCTTTGCCCTGATCATCTGAGCAGTCTGGTCACTGGGATCAGCTGGGCATTGAGCTGATTGTGATCAGCGGACAATTGAGATTGTTGGCTGAGCTATTTCTATGCTTGATTATAACAAGAAAGTTATTACCACTACTCTGGCATATGGGCTCTCTTCCACAAGAATCGACCGACAGACAGGCGGGTAGTTACATTTTTGGAGAGGTGCACGTCACCCTACGCTGTACCTACCCGTAGGTGACGCCGTAGCATAAATGGGCCCTTAGCCTACTTGTCACTGCAGCAAACAAAAATAGGTCTACACTAGGCTACTGTTAGATGTAAAGTGGGCTAATCGTTAACGTTATATCGGGTAGTATCCTCTGATGCCTTTGATTTTGTTATTTGCAATTTATTACCACATTTATTAATTATTAATTATTAATTATTATGAGTTATAGTGACGACAAACCCCCCCCCCCCACACCTCCTGATTTCTTGCTCGCTGATCTGTCCCTGTGCGTCGCAGGAGAGGAAGTTTGTGGGCGGAGCCAACCAGATCAGCGAGTGCATGGCCAAGGAGCTGGGTGAGCGCGTCAAGCTGCAGTCTGCCGTCCACAGGATCGACCAGACCGGCGACCCGGTGGTGGTGGAGACTGTGAATGGTGAGACCTACACGGTGAGTGCCTGCCCACACGTGTGCCCTGTTCACCTCCAGCACCTGCCTGCAGCCCCTGTTCTGCACTGTCATCTGGTGGACGCCCGGGGTACCTGCGGAGGACGCCTCAGACACTGTGTGCTTGACTCTGTTCTCGTTATGTGTGTGTGTGTGTATGTCTGTGTGCATGTGTGTGTGTGTGTGTGTTTCCAGGCCAAGTATGTGATTGTGGCCACGCCTCCTGCCCTGAACATGAAGATCCACTTCAGCCCCGAGATGCCGCCACTCAGGAACCAGCTGATCAGCCGCGTGCCCATGGGCTCGGTCATCAAGTGCATGGTCTACTACAGAGAGAACTTCTGGAGGAAGAAGGGTACGACACGTCCAGAGGTTCCCTCTCTCACCCTGTCTCACTCTGTGGTTGTGTTGCGTTGGATTTTTTAGCAGGGTTGTGGTATCTGTTGGTCATTCCATTTACGTCTACTTCACCAATGGCCTTTGTAAAACTATTTTCTGTTGGCTTATTTTAGCACATTGTATTATTAAATATGAGTGTGATCGTGGACAGGCTACTGTGGCACCATGGTGATTGAAGAAGAAGGAGCCCCTATTAGCCTAACCCTAGATGACACCAAGCCTGACGGTACCGTTCCTGCTATAATGGGGTGAATATGACGTTTGATTGTATATTACCCAGTCTAGAGCAATACAACCGTCATCAATATCATTCCTGCCACTGGTTCACTCTATTTCAGATTCATCCTTGCCCGCAAATGCAGAAAGCTGGCAGGCCTGACTAAAGAGGAACGGTAGGCACACACACACACACACACACTCTCACACACACACACACACACACACACACACACACACACACAATCTGCTGGCAAACTAACAGGTAGGCTGTCAGGCTAACGGCTCTATTTTGTTGCCTAGGTTAAGGAGGATCTGTGAGATCTACTCCAGAGTCCTAGGCTCTGAGGAGGCCCTGCATGTGAGTTAAGGTCCCGCGCATAATGTGACCAGCGACTAGCTTGACCCACAGCTAATGTGACCAACGACTAGCTAGGAACCGCGGCTAGCATGATCCATGAATAGCATGGCACACAACTAGCTTGACCAGCTAGTGTAACAAATGACTAGCTTAACCCTTAGCTTAACCCAAGGGTCCTGTGCCTAGCATGACCCAATGACTAGCATGACCAGCAGCTAGCATCGAACTTCGACTAGCGTAACTCGCTCCTAGCGTGACCCACGACTAGCTTGTCTCATGACTAGTGTGACCCGGGCCTAGCATGACCTGCGACTAGTGTGACCATTATGGGCGTGACACACGCCTAGCTTGATGGACGCAGGCACCCACACAGCTGTATGGAGGTACAGAACCTCTGGGTGCTAGTTTTACAGCGCTCTGGTCTCTCCCTGTGTCTGGCAGCCTGTGCACTACGAGGAGAAGAACTGGTGTGAGGAGGAGTATTCGGGAGGCTGTTACACCGCCTATTACCCCCCAGGGATCCTCACACAGTTTGGCAAGTAAGTTACAGCCTCCTCATTCATTCACTGTCAGTATTACCAGTATTGCCATGGCAATACTACTTCTCAAACAAGCATTGCCTGGCAAAAAAAAACCTTTACTTAACTTACTTACTTATATTTAACTGTCAGGGTCAAAATTCCAAATCAGAAAGGAGTTTGTAAAGCTTCCATTTTCTAAAGACACTGTTGGAGGTGGAGGAGCAGGTTAAGGGGGTGTTGTTTGTTTCCATTCAAAATGTGGGCGGCAAAGCCTTTTGAGACTGCGATGTGATTAAGGGCTTTATCAATAAAACTGACTATGCATACTAGGGGTGCACAATATATTGACTCAGTGTCATTATCTCAATATCACCTTGCACAATATCATATAGAAAATGTTGCATGAAGTGCAATATTCAGTTTATTCTGTGGAGAGATGCGTCTGTTGGCTGTTTGACTTAGTTGTGTTTGATTTAGACAGAACAGTACGATGTGTGGCTGAGGAAGCTCATGACATAATAGAGATCGAAGAGGAAACATCAGTGGGCAGAAAGAATGCCTCCTCGGTAGTTTGGAATTACTGTTGTTGTTCCAGTCCAATATGACAAATTGGAATGGAAAATGTGTTGTTTTGATATGTTATGAATATATTTTGATGCATTTTCTTATAACCTGTGTTATAACTTAGGTTTAGAAATGAATATCGATATTGCCATTTTCATGGTCAATATCGCAATATCACATTTGATCAATATCGTGCACCCCTAACGCGTACGCATGATGCAATACAGCACATGAACGTGGGGGCAGTATCAGGATCGGACAGGCAGACAGGAGCAACAGGAGCTTCTAAACAAAGAACAACAATGGCGGAAAGTTTCAAAGAGAAGTTCGTAGAGCTAGTTTTTTATTACCTAACATCTATATGATGTCTCCGTGCCGCTCCACATTTTGACATGGTGGTTATTGTTGTGGGAATTCAAAGGTAGTCAAGGAAAATATTCCGGTATCAGCCAGGGATGATTCGGCCCTGATCTGATCCCTACTGGCTATATTTTAAATCCTCCAAGAACACGCAAGGTACGCAGGCAAGTATGTGACCAATTTCCTTCCTGATGCAGCCGCTTGTCAAGGCCTTAACCACGCATCTCTCCTGGCCGTACCTCCTCTAACCACCCCTCTCTCCTGGCCGTACCTCCTCTAACCACCCCTCTCCCCTGGCCGTACCTCCTCTAACCACCCCTCACTTCTTGTCCAGAGTGCTGAGGGAGCCAGTGGGCAGAATTTACTTCGCTGGCACGGAGACGGCCACGGAATGGAGCGGATACATGGAGGGGGCGGTGCAGGCCGGAGAGAGAGCCGCCAGAGAGGTAGGTTCTTCGCCTATGTAATCCCCTGTTCCTCCACCAGGGAGAGGCAGAGGCCCAAAAACACAGCTTCACGTGGCACGTGAGGTTGTTCCACCGCGATTTTACCAGAAACCCCTGTTTCATCTGCCTGCTCATTGTTTATGTTAGAAATACAAACCTACAGGGGTGCGCTGGGAGCTGTTAGCTGTAACCACGCTCCATTAGGAAGTGCTTGCAGACGTTTCCTTCCTACCGGGCGTAGACCTCTGGTTAATTTGGAAACTGTTGGACGGCCTTCAACCAATCGCTGTTGCTACAACGGTTTTGATTGCCTCATTTAGCTCCACCACCGTTTAACAATACGCTTGACTAATGCTAATGCAAACAGGGTTTCCAGACTATAATTTTAGCGAAAAACAATTGAGCTGATGGCAGTAGTGGGGCGGAGCCAGGCTATAGAGCTGAAATAGGGCCAGCTGGCCAAACATTGTTTGAGTCGGCATCCAGTCCAGATCTGGGAACGCCCTACTTTAATCTAACCAGAGCGTTGCATCATTGTTTGTGTGTTTCTGAAATGCTTTAAAATGTGTGTCATCGCAAAATATAACAAACTGACTCATTCCAGCTCCTCCCCATTGGTAAAAGATTCAGGGTACAGTACAAAGTGCAAATTCTAATTTATCCATTTTTGTCAGATTCAACCTCTGGTTCATTTTGAATCTATTGGACAGCGATGAACTAATCTGCATTGCTACAATTGATTTGATCGCCTTATCAAACCTCTTGACTTCAACGTCATCTCACTAACCCACCCTGATTGGGCCGCCAGCAGTGTCGCTGTGCGAACGCTTACGTGATCAAGGTTTCCAGACTGTAAACTCAGCTAAATAAACTGATCTGAGAGCACCGTCGGCCGGAGCCATGCTAGTGGTACTATGCTTTGTTTCAGCGCCGTGGAGGGATATTTTTATTTGAGCTCGTTAGTTAGCAAGCGTTCTCGAGAGAGACTGAACCTACCTTTTTAAATCAAAAATGCTTTTAAGTCATTCTCTGGGCCGAGGGCTTTGTAATATGCTGTTGTTATCACGTTAGTATGTGTGTGTATTATTTATATATTTTAATAATGAATGCATGTGCTAATTTAACAGTATTTTTTGTGTTTTTCTTTAGTTTTTATACAAACTGTCAATAAATCTATCTATCTGCAGTATAACTGCTGGTTCAGATTCACCTGGAAAGGACATGCATACTCTCTTAGCCTTGTGTCTAGTGTGATTAAGTGTCTCTGTTGCAGATCATGTGTGCGATGGGCAAAATCCCACCTAGCCAGATATGGCAGCCGGAGCCTGCGTCTGTGGTAAGACCTTGTTTTGGAAGTCTGAAGACTGATTTATTCTATGTGTCAAAGCTACGACGTAGCCTGACGCGCACTTGAGATGCAAGCCCATATGCCGTGTGCTTTGGAATTAGGGATCTTAATAACAATGTGTTTACTGTACACACATTCCTTTTCGGTTTCCCTTTGACAATCCTGGTATAGTTATGAGATTAGCTGGAAAGAATCAAACGTATATGTCTTATTTTTGTACATTTACCAAGACATACAACTTAGCTCATGACAAGACAGTGATGTCCCTATGGGATATCCTTGTTGTTCAATCAGCAAAATACAATAAACCCTCTTTCGTGAATATTGTTTTCTGTCGGCGCACATAGTTTCCCATGGTCAGTGTTTAACTGTAACTAAGAGATTAGCTGTGAAGAAATATCCTTTCTATGCTTCTTTCAAAATGTTTACAATCTATTGAGCCTAATCAAGACATGGTACCTGCGTGTAATAATAATAATAATAATAATAATAATAATAATAATAATATAGTGGGGCTCTGCGCATCCAACAGACCAGTGCAGAAGTAGAAGTGCTCATGACGCCGTAGATTCGACGCAGAAGCATAAATCAGCCTCGACTTTTTTCACCGTTTTATCACAAGTGAACCAGTTTATAATATACCCTGCAATACCCTCTGTGTCCACCAGGATGTCCCGGCGCTACCGTTTGTCACCACCTTCTGGGAGAGGAACCTGCCGTCGGTCGGCGGCTTCTTGAAGCTGACGGGAACCGCCGCCGTCCTGTCCGTCGCCATGGCAGCAGGCCTGATGGCCTACAGGAAAGGGCTGTTGACGCGCACCTGAGCTCCACCCTCCTCTCTGGTCCCCACTGCCCTTCCACCCCCCCCGCCCCTCCTCTCCCTGCCTCCTCTCTGTGTCCGTTCAACCCTGCTGGGTAGGGCCTATAGGGCGTTGTTGTCGTTTGAGATGCACGCTAGGTCAGAAGAAACACAGCTCAGCTTGCCCGCTAAATAACCCCGTATAATAACCCCCCCATCCCGCTTAATAATAACCCTGTTTAATAACCCCCCCACCCTCCATCCCGCTTAATAACCCCTGCTTAATAATAACCCTGTTTAATAACCCACCCTCCATCCCGCTTAATAGCCCCCGCTTAATAATAACCCGGTTTAATAACCCCCCTTGCTTAATAACCCCTACTGGACCTGGCTGCAGTCTCCCCCGTTCACAGCAGAGGGGGAGAATCCAGAGGTAACTTCAGGCAGTGAGATGATGCTTGTTTGGTGGGGAGCTGAAGAGACTTGTGGCAGCCATTTTGTCAAGTGTTTTCCCATCCCAAGACAAAGAAGAGGCTCCTAAGTCAAATATTAAATATTATGTAACTAACTATTAACATTAAATATTATGCCACTGCATTCACATTAGTATGTATGGACTCGTCCAAATGTCACGATCATTTACACATGCTGTGTGTGTGTGTGTGTGCACGCCTTTGTAAATTGTGCACTATGGTATGGTGTGTCTAATTACCTCTGCTGATATTAGGTGCTGATTTATTCTGGATAAGCAGCTGTAGCTATATCGAATATGGAGCCCAGTAAGGTCAGAACAGATTAACAACGTGCCACTGCCCAGCACTGCACTATGAAGCAGGCTGAATTACCCGTGTGCATACAGTAATTAATCATTCCCTGACTAATTTTTTTTTTCAAATTCAGCGAATATCTCGTGGTCCTCATCTGATTTCTGTAAGCGCATTGAAAAAATAATTTGGTGTTTCTACACAGCCCTGGCTCTCTGGCAACAAAGAGCAACACTATCCTAGCTTCGGCAATGTGTGTTTTATTTTGGGGAGCACCCTATGGAAGGAAAAGATGTTCAAAATGAAGTTAGGGTGGCTGACCCCACCTTTAAACGTTTTGAGGATTAAATGACGATGATCGCATTAGGGGAAGGAATCTCACTGCGTTAATATTTAGTTATTACACTGTAAGCCTATTTCTACTTTACGGATTCTAGTGCTGCATGTAACAGAGTAACATAAGATGTCTCCTCATGCAGTCACATGAAACAATAATTAATGTAAAAGATTATTTGGTTTCTTTTTTTTTTTAAATAAATTTGTGAAATCTGATTTTGGAAACGCTTGAATATATAAATATTAGCACACACACACAACTAAGTATGGGAGTCTGTCTTGTTGTTTCAACTGTTTTGACGTGTTCTGCACAGCACAGCATTTCCATTTATTATGTTAGTGTTGTCACAAAGACTGGTGCAGTGTCAATGTAGTCTTTGTTGTGCCTTAATGGAATGTGCTGTCTTGTCATATCGACAAAGTGCCTGTGTGAGTTCAGTCTGTCTGCCCCCTACTGGCTACTAGAGTGAAAACAGATCTAGCCCAATGGGATTGTGGGAACGCCTTGGACACAAAGGACTAGTATATCTACAAGTACACAAGTTGTTACCGGTAGTGGAGATAGTGGTGTACTTGGTGTGTAGATGTCATTTACACTATGAAGACGTGATATTCTGTAGGCTTGTGTTCTATTGCTGTTAGCTTGGCCCTGGTGAACAGAGGCCTTATTGATGCCACTTATACTATGTAAAATAGATCTCAGACCATTTCATTGAACATATATACTTTTGATGCACGGTGTGTGTGTGTTTGTATTTGTACTGTTTCGAATGCAGATATACGGTACTTATTCCTAATCCTTACTGGTGCCCTTATCATCGTTGTATTGGTCCTGTTCCTGATGTATACTCACAGCACACACAGCGGTTTCATTCTTGCTCCTAATCTGGGATATTATGGAGCTGGGGTGGATACAATGATAGCTCAACTGTCTCCTGGAAGCACAGTGCTAATATAAATCTTCACTTCAGACAATAGAGCCCTTTTTGCTACATTTTTCAATATGTAACCCATCTGAAAACAGTGGATTGTGCCGGTTATCACCAACACCTGCGTTCCAGTCCCCTCCAACACAAACACAATCCTTGTAACCTATTCAGTGATATCTTTGTATGACACCTGAACATAATTTGTGACATTAAAAAAGTGAAATAAATCGTTTAATTGTGTTGTGTGCGTGATCTAATCTGTGGGTCAAGTGGGGGGCAGTTATTATAAAGAAGTTAGTTTGCTTTTAGGATACAAGCTTAGTAGCTGTGTATGTTATTAATGATGTCACTTTGTAATATAAATACTGTGCGAACATAGTGGTGTTTTTGAGTGAAGGCACCAAAGATAAATTGGCAAGAGTTTTGGCCAAGGCTTTTGGAGACAGATGGGTAGTTGGGTAAGCGATTGTCATTAGGCTCACATTATGTTGAATTTCTCTGTAGTAAGTTTAATCTTTAGTCCTTAACAGCAAGTATGTAGGTCTGTGTTGTTGCTAATGTACTTACATACTGTGTACGTCTGAGATATGTGACCATGACCCGCAGATAAAGGGACTTGGGGCAACGCCATGATCATTATTGCATTATTGATCATTAGGCAGCAATTCACAAAGAGTAACCATTTTCTCAAGACATATATCCATTCAAACATGTACAGATGCTATTACATCCATCCATCCATCTTCATCCGCTTATCGTTACCGCTGAAGTCTCCCAGCAGAACTATGGAGTCCCCTACTGGAGCTCCATACAGGATGCTATTACAAAGTACTTTATATTATGTTATGCTGTGGAACACAGGGTTGGCATCTCAGCTCAAGGTCACTTAAATGTAGCCAGCCATAGTCTTCAGTTTGCCATGAGCATCAGTCTGGAGAGCTTGAAATCCTTGAGACTGAGTCAGTAACACTTGAACTGACCAATCAGGGTTGTGCTGATAGCTAAAAATACAAACTTGAAAACATCAATGTGGTTAATCCAATCAAATGCCAAGTATTTTTTGAAAGTTCCTGACCTTTTCAAACTTTTTATGAAGGGCTCCCCATATGGATGTGTGACATCATCTAGACCACTATGCTATTCTCCGCAGCAGAGTTGACAACTTTGAATACTTGGCTGAGCAAGACGTTTTGATGCATATGGGGTTTACATTCATATGCACTCTTAAAAGAGGGCCTTTAATCGTGCACATTGCCATCAGCTTTCCAAGTCTGCAGTTGATCTTACGTAATATGTGACATGAGAGTTGTATAGAATGTTCGCAAGTTCACTAAAAAGGGAAAATAAACAATAATCAGATCAGAACGGTAACAACTCCAGCTCGCACGCACACACACACACACACACACACACACACACACACACACGCACACACACACACACACACACACACACACAGAACCGTTTAGTACAAAACAATCACATTTCATTGTTGGCTAACTTTGTCATAAATTAATGTAAACCGTCTCACCATTAGATTATTAATATTCTTTCGCCGCGGTCGACCCGAGGACTATTAAGCATCCTACCTAGACTACTGAATTTATCATGGGTCGCATTTTGCTAGATGCAATTCATAATACAGCCAGTAGAGGGCAAGTGATGACCGCATCAAAACAGAACGAGAGAGACTGCGCTTGCATTTTTGCAAGGCTCAAACTCGTTGGTTATCTCTTGGTTATCCAATTTGTTATATGCGTGATTTTGCTACAGGGATAGTTTTGTATTTTTTATCCGCAACCTCACACGCTAAGGCTCCGATTGATCCTATAATCCAAACCAGGGGTTAGTCATGTCGTCGTCTCTGGGCTGGTTCGGCTGATTGACATATGGCAATGATGTGATAGCGGGAGTGGACGTCGATATCCCAGATTAACACATTATTACATCAGACTTTAGTCATGGAGACTGCTGTCCTTCCAACACAAACATATGTCTGCAAAAGCGAGTATACCGCCCGCTTCAGTTGTAAAATACAGTATCTTCAAAGCAGCAAATGCTTTCTAGTCATAACGACTTTTAATAGCATATAGGCTATAGCCGCCATAGCCTAAAACCAAGACACAAACACACGCACATTGTAGCCTACATACACATTCACACCATTTAGGTTACACTGTCTCGGTGTTATTATAAAACAGCCGTACAGTAGCCTAGCTGCGATATGAAAATGTGACACTGTCAATTTGCCTGCCAATCTGTCAGGATGGGGATTGGAGTCCGACATCGGACGCTAGCTGGCTAGCTAGCGAGACCCGGGGCGTGTGACCTGTGACCTGTGGTGGCCAACGCTAAGCAATCGCTGTCATCCACCCACATCCAAGCACTGCTTTGTTCCCCAACACGCAACCCACGCAATTGCGTGGTGCCCCGTCGGGAGTGGGGCTTCCCTGCTGCCGCAAAATATACTTTTTTCAAAGCATAAATTAATATATTGAATCAAATCTATTGTAATATTTATTTTACATACTGGTAAATATATATAACAGACCACACACCGCCTGCGCGAACATGTTTTCAGCTAACATATTGACTCTAGCCTAGGTGACAGGCAGACAGTCTTGTAGCAGAGCAGTGAGCACAGACCTACATTAAACCTTTACAAACTACAGTACGTGGGTATAGCTCCAAGACTAGCACAGACCTACCTTTACCCGCTACAGTACGTGGGTATAGCTCCAAGACTAGCACAGACCTACCTTTACAAGCTACAGTACGTGGGTATAGCTCCAAGACTAGCACAGACCTACATTAAACCTTTACAAGCTACAGTACGTGGGTATAGCTCCAAGACTAACACAGACCTACCTTTACACGCTACAGTACGTGGGTATAGCTCCAAGACTAACACAGACCTACCTTTACCCGCTAAAGTACGTGGGTATAGCTTCAAGACTAGCACAGACCTACCTTTACACGCTACAGTACGTGGTTATAGCTCCAAGACTAACACAGACCTACCTTTACCCGCTACAGTACGTGGGTATAGCTCCAAGACTAGCACAGACCTACCTTTACACGCTACAATACGTGGGTATAGCTCCAAGACTAGCACAGACCTACCTTTACACGCTACAGTACGTGGGTATAGCTCCAAGACTAGCACAGACCTACCTTAAACCTTTAAAAGCTACAGTACGTGGGTATAGCTCCAAGACTAGCACAGACCTACCTTTACCCGCTACAGTACGTGGGTATAGCTCCAAG
>JAODLL010082655.1:0-15160 GCA_026546735.1 Forbesichthys agassizii
ACCCAGCCACCAGGCGCTCGCCGGCGAGCCCTCCCTCTGGGCCTGGCTCCAGATTGGGGCCCCGGGCTTCCTCCGGGCAGGGTAACTCCTTCTCTTAGTGAGTTGTTCATGGTGGTCTTCTGAACCATTCTTAGTCTGGCCCCTACCCTGAGACCACTTTGCCTTGGGAGACCCTGCCAGGAGCACTAGGCTCCAGACAACACAGCCCTCAGGTTCATAGGGGCACCCAAAACCTCTCCACCACCAAAATAAGGTGATGGTTCCCGGAGAGGCCAAATTATCCAACAGGGCCCAAAACAACCCAAATCAGATACCCAAATCTACCCCAAAGTATCCATAACAAATACCAAAAATACCCAAAACAAGCAAAATAGATATCTTAAACTACACAATAACCCAAAGCAGATTTCCAAAACTAACAAACATTTCCCAAAAGAGATAATGAAACTGCCCAAAACAATAAATACCAAAAGTACTCAAAAAAAAACAAATAGATTTAATTCAATGCAATTCAAAAATCTTTGTCTATCACAGTGATAGAAATTTGTCTTAGGTTTAGGGCTCATAGCAGACATTATAACACACACATAGATACCCCAAATAACACAAAATAGATACTACTCAAAACAGATTCCCAAAACTATCACAAAGTAGCTGAAACAACCCAAAACAGGTATCTAAAACTTCTCAAACATACAGAGTACACCAAAACAGATATCCAAAACTATTCAAAATAACCAAAAGATACCCAAAACAGATACTCAAAACTATTCTAAATAACCCAAAACAGAAAACCCACAACTACCAAACATTCCCAAAATAATGATGATATATAATTGAAAACGTCATACCCACCCCCAAAAAACCTCAGAAATATGATCTGTTCAATACAATAGTTAAAAATATTATCCCATCATGTTCATGTCGATTAACTGTATGTACATCTGGAGAGGCAAAAACAAGACAGCCCCCAAAAGGTAATGGTTGCAGGTGGCGGCCACAATTGCTCTCTTATTATCCTCTCCTAAATTATTATAGATATGAGATGGTTCACACTGAGCACACGTGACAGACGTAAAGCAGTCTGGAGGTGCCGTGGTGGACGTCACGATGCCTGCAACATCGTCCAGCACGACCGGTTTAGCGGTGGGTCAGTGATGGTCTGGGGAGGCGTATCTTCGGAGGGTCGCACCGACCTCCACCTGATAGCCAACCTACCTGTATGCTGACTGCTGTTAAATACCAGGATGGACACCTCAGAGCGAGTCAGTAAGATTTACTGAACAAGCTGCACAGTGCTTCCAGCTGACCACCATTACACACTAAGTCAAGTCATGTATTGCCGTGACGCAAGTCGGATCAGGCTGTGATTTATTATTAGGTTTTTAAAAAACATGCATGCATTGTAAGCAGATACCTATAGAGATTAGTCAATCTCACCTCCAATTCCATTATCATTATCAAATTGCTAATCAGATTGTAGACAATGACCTGTGTACAGAAGAGGAGGTCTTGGCTTTGCATCACTACACCGAAAAATGGCCCTTGTTCCCAGAGGCGTTGAGGTTAAGCCTGTGGTTACAGATATCTGGTGTCAGCTGTCATGGTGTCATGTTAGTTTGATGCATTAACTTAATTATTGGTCTGTTCTGTGTTCACATCAATAGCAATGTTAAAGATGTTTGTTGTCCATTAATTTCCATTGGTTACTCAGATTGATAGAATACCTCCAAAAAGTCCAGTTGAAGTTCAACGATTGCCGTTTTGCGCTGACAAACAATGTCTTTTTGAAAATGGAAAATGTCAAGACTGGCAATGTCTCTTTAAAATTACAAAAACGATTACACTACAAAAACCGTATTTCATCGGATATAGCATATGTTCTTATGTTTTATTGTGCCCGTGTATGTAGCAGAATGTTAACTTTAACTATAGTTTTCTTGGGCTTTGTATGCGTACGTACACGCGTGCGTGTGTGATGTGGGCGTGTGTGTTGCGGTTGCTATGAAGATCAGCGCACATTGTGTGTGCCTCGCCAGCACATGAGCGCAGCTGGAGCGGTAATCCTCGTTCCGGACCAGCCCGAACCTGAACGGAACCGGCCAGGTACAATGTGTTACAGCTCGCCAAATGGCCAAAGAGCCACCGTCTCCGTTCCCGGTGTCACGGCCACGTTAACATTAGTGCTGAGCTAACGCAAAATAGCCTAGCACGCGGTTTACAGCCCGCTAGCTGGCTAGCATTAGCTCACTAGCATAGTCGCTGACGTAAAGCCGGCACCGGTTACCCGGCTTGTTCTAGTAGTTCCAACGGGCTCTGTTGTTGACGGGGGGCGTACAGTGTCTGCTAGCCTGCGTGTTGTAGCGGCCGGTGTTCGGGTTCTGCTGGGGGTTTTACTTGGCTCGATCAGTGGGTTTGTAAAGTCAAAGTTCAGCAGCCCTCCCGTCTTGGTATACAATGCAGTTTGCTGTCATACTTGCCAGCTGTTGCTCATTCTGTAGAGTTAGTAAACCTTGTAGTAGGTCGAGCAATATGTATAACTGACTAATTTTGGCGTGTGTTCTTTATTTCTTTGTGTTTTTTTAGATATGATGTAATCATCCACACCGTTAACTTGTGAGCGGGCGGTTTATGGCCGCCAATGGGGACACCGGGAGCAGTCTGCGAAGCTTGAGTAACGTGTCTCCTCCTAAGCCCGTTCTCCTGGTTCGAGCCAGGTCGGCAGTGTTTCACACTACCCCCAGCAGGCACCTCGCCAAGAACAGGCCCCATTCAGCGGCCAACAGTCGCACCTTAACCTGCTGCATCTCTGTAGGCAGCGCGAACACCCGTGCTCTCTCCAGCTACAGTGCTAGCAGCGGCCAGCGGCCACGGAGCGCTGCCAGCCCGCTGTTAGCCAACACCGGGTGCAGCGATGCTCGCGGTTGGCCGAGGCCTCAGAAGAAGAGCTGCCGGAGCCCGTCGCCATCGCCCCGTCCCATTGCCTCTGGCCAGAAGCTGACGGCCGAAAGAGCCCGCCCACCACAGGCTGCGTCGCCCCGCACCATGCCCACCAGCCAGTCCTCACCCTGGAGTGGCCAGGTGCCCCTGCCTGGCTCGAAGGCACGCTTGCACAGCAGTGCGCCTACCGTCGCCAAGCCGTGGTGTCCGCCTGGATCCACCACCACCAGAGACATCCTCGGGCTTCCCATCACCGCCCGCACAGAGAACCCAGCGGCGCCACCTCCTGACCACAGCACCGCACCTCCCAAGGGTGGGACCCAGCCCCAGCCACCCAGGAACCGTGGCCGAGAGGGGGCGTCTGGGGACTCGGAGACAGGGCCCAGGCTCCGTCTGACCCAAGCCATCCAGATGTGCGGGGCGGGCCCGGATGGGCCTCGGTTGGATGCAGCCGCCGGCGCGGGGTCCCAGTCTGCACCCCAGGTACGCACTGGGACCCCAGCTGGTAGAGCTGTGGTCATGTAAACATATCTCTCAAGAACGCCTTAGTGATGGATGCTGGAGCCCTTTAGGGCTTTGGCCTCCATCGCTAAGGCTCTCAGCGCGGTCGCCCCGCTCTGTAATCCGTGGGAGCGGGGTTCACGCGCCGAATGGGACAGACCTCTATCACACTGTCTGTCTATCTGATGCTGAAGGGCCAGGTCGGTCTGTCTGTCTATCTGATGCTGAAGGCATCACCCGTGACATGCAATACAGCACCCACACATATAGCCAATCAGGACCCGACCGGACCCGTCAACTCATGATCCACTTTAAATAAATAGCCTGTGTTGACTTACCTGTTAGTTGTTCGCGTGTCAAGAAGACAGGAGTCGCATGATGACCGGTGAGCAATATTATAGCCAACATATTCTGCTGTAGCTCCAAAGGCATGTTGTAATCCTTTCTGTGATATTTCAGAAAGACACAAATGCCATCATTTCCTTTTGCATATCTCTCACCCTACACTCACTGATAGGTAGCATATATTTACAGCAGATGTTTTACATGTTTTACATGCAACATGGTGTCATAGCAACAATTAACCAATCAGGTTATTGATAAGGAAGCTGAAGTAAGGCGCACCTGCCGGCTAAACAAAGATTGGAATTTGTATCAGGCTTTGCAGCACTGGTCAGTTTAAGGATTAAAACATTATTATTCAAACACAACACCCGCGATCAGACTTGCATCTTTTTATTTTACCCAGAACAATAATTAAGACAAAATACCAATCACCCTGGTATACCTCTGCCTGCGCATGATATCATCTGCACACTGTCTGTGCTGCACCATGTTGTGTCTGTACAGACTATCGCACAACCGGTCTCCTAGCGACCGGTCCCATCTCTGTGTGTCTCCTAGCGACCGGTCCCGTCTCTGTGTGTGTCTCCTAGCGACCGGTCCCGTCTCTGTGTGTGTCTCCTAGCGACCGGTCCCATCTCTGTGTGTGTCTCCTAGCATGAAGCCAAACTCCGCCCCTCATCAGCGGCGCTCCTCGGCATGACTTCCCATGACCAGCAGGGGCTGCAACAGGCAGATGTAACCATGGAGACCAGCCGGCCAACAGATGCCAAGGCAACTGGGAGCCAGCCAGCGCTGCAGAGCAGTGAGTGACTTTCAGAGCACTGTGGTTATAACGTCCAACACACACCTGGTTAGGGGCACAAGTGGTCTTGGCGGCCACCAGTTCAACAACTGGCTAATGTTAAAATATTCCGTCATCTATTTTAACACATTTTTAATAATCTATTGTCATTCTTTTTCTTTTTTTTTTACGACAACTAGGCCTAATTATTAACTATTTTTTTCGTCTCCATTTTACACTTTTACAAAACGGCATCGGTTTAGCAGGACAGAGTCAGATTGATTTAATTTAGTCCATATGTAGCTTAGTCTTTTCAGCGATTATTGTAGGGGCCACATCAATTCACAGCCAGCCTTTACTGCGACCGTTGTCTTGGTTTTGATGACGCGCTTAGCTGGCGTTGCATAATGTAAAAAGTAGCAACTTGGTGAGCCTTCCTGCAACACTTTCCTGCTGCACTATAAAGTTCCAGTGCCTGTTTCGGCACAATGGCTATATTTACACCGGTCGGTGCATGTGTGCACCCCTAGAAATCAAACCAAGACGTCCAACCAGCCATAGTAGGCTACAACCTTTCAGCTTTCAAGTTAAAGATTCATCCATAAGCGAGAAAACGTGTGACTCACATGTGGCTTTGTTTACAACCGGAGTTGACTACTCTGGGATGCCGGTGCTCTAGTGCGCCATCTAGTGGCAGAACATGCCCTGTAGCCCCACTATGAGCTACACTGTGCTTACCCATGGACGTCCTGCTATCACAAGCCTTCTGATTGGCCGTCTGCTCTCCCACACAGCCTCCAGTGCTGCGCTGCTCTCTCTGGGCTCAGTGACCAATCAGATCTCCTCGTTCCACCTGGCGACGCCCTCGTCCCCACCCTCGCTGCACACGGAGCCGTTGCTAGGAGACGGCCAACTGTGAGTCTTGCGTGTCTGTGCACGTTGTAGCACCATGCCTTGGCTGGGAGCTGCTTGTAATGCATGTGTGTGTGCGTGCAGCCAGGAGTGTGTGTCCATGCAGGTAGATGAAGAGGAGGAGTTCCCTGAGGAGCTGGAGGATGACTGTAGTGATGATGGTGACGCATGCACGCACGCACACACACACACACACACACTTGTAACGGCTACAAGCAGCACGATGATGTAAACCACTTTGATAAATGTTTTTCAGATACCTCAATTTGTTCTTTCAGCGCCTCCATAACTGTTCATTCCAGGTGACTATCTCACACACACACACACACGCACACCTCTAGGTAGGCCATGGGTTTCATTGCAGTGAGGGGTCAGTAGAAGGGCCTCTGTGGGCGGCTTGTGCCTGGGTTCTCCTCCTCTGGCTCCTTCCCATTTCCATACGTGACCTTCAGAATAAGAGCCCCTACGTGATAAACCCTCAAAGCCTTGAGCAGAGCCCTCACCTCTGTCAAGCTCCTGTGTGTCAGTAGGGGTCAGCGATGCTGGAGAGAAGGTGTTGATCAAAATAAAAACCACCATGGGATGCCCTCTCAGTAGCTCCGCCCCACGCTGGACATTGGCACGGTCTATGGTGGTGTTGTGGTCCGCTATGGGTGTGTGTGTGCGTTTAGGTTGGCATGAAGGTGGTGTTAGCTGATTAGGCTGAAAAGACAAGAGAGGTGGAAAGCTCTGCCCCATTGTCTTCTGTTGTTCCACACCGCTGTGGAACTGTCCAGTGTGCCGCATGACACACTGCGTCTCTCTCTCTCCCCCCACACACGCACACTCCAGTGAGACCTGTCTCTAGCTAGCTGGTTAGCTTCACTTGGGGGACGTTGCACCTGGAGAGACATCAACTATTTAGTAATCTTTCATCTGATCTTGTGTCTGTCCATTCTCGATGACCGTCATGTGAGTCCTTGGTGTTTGAACGCTGCTCGTGGTTATTGGGGGGGGGCAATGGCGTGGTTATTATGAGGGAGTTCAAATAGCAACAAGCTTTCTTTTCTGTGTTCTGTGTGTGTGTCAGCGTGGAGGAGCCTGTGTGGCCCGGAGCGGCCGGCTGCCCGGAGGAGAGTCCTGCCCTGGTGCCCAGCATGTTCCCCTTGTGCCCCCCCACCCTGTACTTCAGCACCGCTGCAGAGACAGGTCAGCTGCCCTCTGCCTGCCACTAATGGTAACGCTAGCTAGCACTGATGCTAGCTGGCGCTGATGCTAGCTGGCGCTGATGCTAGCTGGCGCTGATGGTAGCTAGCGCTGATGCTAGCTAGCGCTGATGCTAGTTAGAGCTGACAATATTTAGCGCTAATGCTACCCAGCCCTGTATACGCTGAAGGTGTGCGTGCGTGTGTGTGTGTGTGTGTGTGTGTGTAGTGGAGCAGTTGCCTGCAGACCAAAGGAGGTTGCTGAAGTGGAAGATCAGCTCTGTGACCCCCAACGTAGTGAAAAACACCATCACCCGATCTCACTTCACCATCACCAACAGTGAGACACACACTTGTTTAAAACGGTCAACGTTCAGTAGAGAGCTAGAACTGCTTAATAATAATATTAGTATAAATAATAATGATAATAGTAATAAAGATGTCTAATAGTATTATGATGTCTAATATACAGATGCCTAATAGTATTATGTCTAAAATACAGATGTATAATAGTATTATGATGTCTAATATACAGATGCCTAATAATAATATGATGTCTGTGCTGAAATCAGGTCTATTAGAAGGAGCGCTGGTGATTCCTCCACCAGCAGATGTTCTTCAGGCATCTAGTCTCCTCCACATCCCTGCGCTAAAGATGCAGGCTGTCTCATTGTATGTATTTATCTTCTGTTGTCATCCTAGGGAACCATGACTGGCTGGGCTGCTGGGGCCACCACATGCACTCCGCTGGCTTCAAGGCCATTAGACAGTACCAGAAGGTCAGTGTCACTGGTTTGAACCATGCTAACTTTTAAGTGTAGGGTTGCCATGGCTAACAGGCATCACAATGTTTTGTAGGCATCGTGATTTAACAAATAAAAGAAAAGAAGTGGTGAAAAAGAGTCAAAGCAGCGTTCAGACAAAGTTATAAATATCTAGTGAAACACTGCGTAATACGCTGTTTCCGTGGCTCGCTCAATGGCTGTGACAAGGATCACCTTGCTTCCACTCTCTCTCAAACACACACACAGATGCAAAATACACTCGTGCTTTGGCTGCATCACACCGTCTCGATGTCTACATAGATCTGGCAATGCAATCAATGCATTATGCTAACGTAATGCTAACAGCAGAGAGAGGAAACAACTTTATAGTTTACTGCTCACTCACTCTGCTGTAGTATACGGTGCCTACCGTGATATAGTTGGTTGTTCGCTAGCTGACGACAATAGCTGTCTGTTGATCTTTTGTTTGAATTATGAGCAGATCCTGCACACCACTTCAAAAGAGCCCTATTTCATTAGGTAGGCTATAAACTCAATGTACCTACCGTACTGATGAAGTGGAACAATTTTGACCGACTACATTTGCCGACGCTGTTATTACAGATCAATATAGACCAGACCAGGGCTATGTATAGAGGTTAGGGACATTGTTATTACAGAGCAATATAGACCAGGCCAGACCTACACATAGGGGTTAGGAGGTAAGGACACACGGTTAGTAGGGGATGAATGGGCATAAAATATAAGTACTGCCTGACCTGCTTATATTAGCTTGTTGTTGTTAATTGCTTGTTGTTAAATAATTTCGGCTAAGAAAAAAGCTATATCGCGGCACCCCCAAGGTTTGAAAAGCATTATATCAGTTTTTATAAGTGCATTACCTTTACTTGTCAGTCAGCCAGGCGCTGTATTTAATCGTGTGTGTGTGCGTGCATGCACAGCTGAACCACTTCCCAGGCTCGTTCCAGATCGGCAGGAAGGACCGCCTGTGGAGGAACCTGTCCAGGATGCAGGCCCGCTTCGGCAAGAAGGACTTCAGCTTCTTCCCACGCTCCTTTATCCTCCCCCAGGACACCAAGCTGCTGCGCCGCGCCTGGGAGGACGGGGGGGCAAAACAGAAGTGGATCATCAAACCCGTAGGTCACTAGTCTGTACCTGTAGTAGGGCTGGTGATTAACCCAAAAGTAATCGAAACCGAAATTCAGAACATCTAACCGGTGGAAATCCTGTTCAATCAAGCGCAATGTAAATAGGAGGCCGCGTGTTTTACAGGTGAGCCTATTTGTCCGGACCAGGACACTCGTGACACTCCCAGGCACATCAATAAACGAGCAGCATCTACTGAGATACGCTGCTGTTATTAGTGAAACCGCCATTAGTATCAACCGCAACTCTACACTTCACGTCAATGGCTCGTAACACGGCAGCTCCTGTGGTGTCACATAAACATTTATCAGAGCAGAACAGACTCGATGTGTGAGAGACAACTTAATTAACTTAATATATAGCAAGGTGGGCTTTCTAAAAACCTACTGTTAATATACCTGCCCATTGTAGGTTTTGTACAGTTTTTCAAATAAATGGTCCCTTCTTCCTTGATAATATAGCTGTCTAGTACTACAGGATAATACAGCAGGGTATGTCAACTTTTGCCTGTCAATATATTTTTCTTTAAGATAAGAATTATGACTAATAATTTAGCCCATTGCTAGCAACACTTAAATATCGTGCTTTTACAAAATAGTATGTTTTTACTAAAGCTACTACTACAGCGAACTGTTTCAGGAGAAAACATTCTTTGTTTAAGGCCATGCACTTCAGGCCATCCATAGCTGTGTGCTGGCAAAACACCCACTTGAGACACCAGAGACGTTTTGCGCCAATAGAAATGCATTACGATGCTCTATCTTGTTATTCCAGTATCTTTGGCTGAGCCTCTCTTCTTTCTCCCCGATACCCCCCCCCCCCAGCCTGCCTCAGCTAGAGGATCGGGGATCCAGGTCATCCATAAATGGTGCCAGATGCCCCGCAGGAGACCTCTGCTGGTCCAGAAGTGAGTTGCAGCTGTGTGTAAATGGCATGTAGTGTTAATGGATGCAAACCACCCAGGTGTCATGGTAACGTGTACCGTCCTGGTGTAGGTAATGCTGCACAGGGATAACATCATTATAACCTGTGTGTGTGCGCGCTCCAGGTACCTCCATAAGCCCTACCTGATAGACGGGAGTAAGTTTGATCTTCGTGTTTATGTCTACGTGACCTCCTACGACCCCCTGAGGATCTACATCTTCTCCGACGGCCTTGTCCGCTTCGCCAGCTGCAAGTCAGTATGAGCAAGGCACAACGCTGTGTGTGTTTGAGGGCAGTGTATCCTAGTGCTTAAGGTGGCCGACCCCCCCTCCTGAAAGGTTGTGGGTTTGACCCCGAACATGCTTGACCTCACCAAGATGTGACCTGCTCACTAACCCCTACCTGCTGACACGTGTACCTGCAGGTATTCCTCCTCCATGAAGAGCCTGAGTAACAATTTCATGCACCTGACCAACTACAGCATCAACAAGAAGAACTCTCATTACCAAGACAACAGCGATCACAACGCCTGCTCCGGTCACAAGTGGTGAGAGAGTGTGGGGAGGGAGGGTCTTAATAGACGGCAAGCAGCAAAGGACACATTTAATCGTGCACTTAACAATTGAGGCCCTTAATAGTAAGTTACACGTGTGTGTATTTGGTGCCCATTCAAGTGTTAATGAAGGGAACAGTGATGTTATATAGTGGTAAACATCGACCTGGCTTATGTTCGTCATCAGAGGTGTGTTCAGGTCTGGTGAACGTTCGCGGCGAACACATTCGCTTTGTGTTAACACTCCAAAGTGTCTAAACTGTCACTTTTCGTCCAGCGTCATGTGTTTGCTAGAGCTACCTCCTCAGGCTGCTCATGTTCACAAACGTTTGCGGCAGACGGAAAACTGAATATGTTAGCAAACATTTGCTATGTTTGCCAATTCTGATTTGAGATGAGTGTAGATTTAAAAACTTTATTTTTTTTTTACTATGAAGCCCACAAGGTAAAACATCAAATAATATCTTGTTGTGTTTCCAATATAGAACAAGGTGAATGGAATGTTTATTTTTTATTAGCATTTTGTGTAATTGGGTTGTACAAACTGCGTGTGTGTGTGCACGCGCAGGGCTCTGAAAGCCTTGTGGCAGTACCTGAGTGAGAAGGGCGTCAACACGGATCTGATCTGGGAGCAAATTAAGGACATCGTCATCAAAACCATCATTGCGTAAGTCTCAACCCACTGTGTGTGTGTGGGGCTTGAACGGATCAAATGTGTCAATCATATGGTAGGGCTGTTTGACCTGCGTCTCATGGGTGCTTGCAGCTCGGAGCCCTTTGTGACCTCTCTGATGAAGCTGCACGTCCAGTCATCCTACAGCTGCCACGAGCTGTTTGGCTTCGACATCCTGCTGGACGACAAGCTGAAGCCCTGGGTGCTGGAGGTCAACATCTCCCCCAGGTACATGGACACACACAGACCAAAGACACGCATACTGACTGTAGAAACCCAGACAGACAGATCTGTTGATATTCAAAGGCAGGTTCAGTCGTCCCCCAGAACGCTTGCTAACTTTGAGCTCAAATCAAAACAAACTCCCTAAGAAGCTCCGCCCCCACACATTGAAAGGCATTGCGAAGCCATGGGCATAGTTGTTGTTAGAGGAGCCAGGGCTGTGTAGAAGTATCAACACGCATATAACTGTAAGCTAGCAGAATGTGTATTATCTTAGTTATCTTCCAATATATGACTATACCTTTACCGTATAGGTGGTGCTACAGATTGTACAAGTTGCATTACACCAGGTTTACTGACTCAATGACCTGCACTGTGGAGCTCACTTTGTGAGTGATGGCTGGGTACTGTATGTGATGAGCTCAGTGCCATCAAACCTACTTCTGCACATCTGTGGCGCTGGTTGGTGGTCTTGTCTTTCCTGACGTAAAGTCTGGCTGACTGCATCAAGATACATGACAGGAGAGCTATTTTGATTGACATGTAACCATGCGATTGACAGTGATCAAATCAAGTCAAGAAACTTACCAACACAACTCTGGCAGTTTGCAGGTATTGTATATTGTTAGATAAGTAGTCTACGGTTAGTGCTTAAAGTCATGTAATGTACTAGCGTCGCACCAGAATTACAGATACATTAATGAGTAACAGTGCTAGCACTCAATGAAAATAGACGTACTCACTTCTGGAAAGTCCTTCTGTAACTTGATCGGGTGTATATATCAGACGTTCAGCACAGAGTTGCTTATGTGACGTGGTGCTGGTGGAGGGAAGAGGCTGAGACACATTGGAACAACAAAACACTTCAGTACGCTGCTCTGTATTCAACACCACTGTTTGACTAGAGCTGGTTATTCTCACGCTGTGTGTCAGTCTGCACTCCAACACAGCGCTGGATGTCTCCATTAAGGGCCAGATGGTTCGTGATGTTCTCAACCTGGCTGGCTTCCTGGTGCCACAGAGAGACGAGGTGACGGGCAACACCTACAGCTCCTCCGGCAGGTAGGAGCAGCAAAGTGGCAAGAACACCAGTAGGAACGTGTGTGTTTCTTCTTCTGATGTGTGTGTGTGTTCTTCTGGTGTGTGTGTGTGTGTGGCAGCAGGGACAAGAGAGCAGACCTTTCCTCTGATGAGAAGGTCAAACATGCCTTCTACCTCACCCAGCACTGCTCTGACCAGGTGTGTGCGTGTGTGTGTGCTCCAGTAGAACCAATAGTTGTGTGTGTGTGTGCGCTCCAGTAGTAGTGTGTGTGCGCTCCAGTAGAACCAGTAGTAGCGCGTGTGTGTGTGCGTGCGTGCGTGCGTGTACAGGAGCCGTGCGGCCGTGGCGTGCTGGACGTGCTGACCCCGGGGGACGTGCGCGTGCTGGCGGAGAGCGAGGACGAGCTGAGCCGCCGGGGCGAGTTCCAGCGGGTGTTTCCCTCCCGGTCGTCATGGCAATACCTGCGGTTCTGGGAGACGCCGCGCTACCTCAACCTGCTGCTGGCCGCCTGGGAGCAAAGGCATGCCGGTTGCCGTAGCGACGGTACAGCCACCACCATGTGTCCAGTGTGGCTCTATGAATGTCTGCCACTAGGTGTCGCACCTGCACCTGAATGTGGTTTACGCCCCGTTTGTTCAAATGTGTACTTTTATTTGCCTCAGCCGACGCATTAGTGGTTAGATGGAGGATTAGACGCCATCACACAGTGTCTGCCGCCAGCCTGTGCTGCTGCTGCACGGTGTACTCCACCACCGTGTTGAACATGAGCACACATCAGCGACACCTGACACACACAACCATGTGTTTCCCTTACAGGTATCAGCCTGCTGAGGTCTCTCTGTGAGAAGGCCGTGCATCTTGGTACCAGCGACCCAGCCCACATGGTGAACGCACACACGCACGCACACACACATTCCCTGTAGGGACAGTTACTGATTGGTTGTCTACACACAGTGTTTAACGTGTGTGTGTGTGTGTGTGTGTGTAGTGGTCCAAGTGCGACTATATTTCCAGGTTTGATCCTCAGAGACAAGACCTCATCAGGACCTCCAGGTAGACACACACACACACACACACACACACACACACAGAAACCAACGTCAGCCAAGTTTTCAGCCAGTCTGGTGCATTCTGCTGTCTAGGCCTTACGAGGACCAGAAAGAGGACAGCGTGGACCAGCTGAGCTCCATCACCTGCAGAATGCCTTGCATCAGTCTGCCTGCATCTGCCAGCATGACCTCCACCAGCTCCTCCACCAGCTCCACCCCCAGCCCTGCTCCTGGGCCTGCCTGACCTCCAATAGCTCCACCCCCAGCCCTGCTCCTGGGCCTGCCTGACCTCCAATAGCTCCACCCCCAGCCTTGCTCCTGGGCCTGCCTGACCTCCAATAGCTCCACCCCCAGCCCTGCTGCTGGGCCCGCCTGCAGTCTGGCTGCCCGGGACCTCCCTTAGGTGTGGATCTGGATGTGCTGCTCCCCAACCTGGATCGAACCACCCTGGGCCTCTGGCCCACAGCCTCATCCCAGGATTAGTGTTAGATCTAACCCCAGACAGACAGTCTTAGGCCCGTACCTAACCCCAGACGGACAGTCTTAGGCCCGTACCTAACCCAAATGTCACATTAGCACAGTAGGATTGTGGCTCTCCGGTAGACTTTTTGACTTCATGCAGAGTGAAGCAGGAGTGTGTGAGAACATGTGTACCACCATCATCATTATTCTCCTCTCCCTCATCATTGTAATCCATTGCGTTATTCTCCATTACCATGGCACACAGTGTCCTATAGGAGCAGCACAGCCAATCATGTGACAGCTGCCCAGCTGTAGGCGGGGCTGGGGCTTCCCCAGGAAGCCCATCATCGATATACACATCGCAGAAGATGGTTTCCATTGGACACTCTGGACAGCTCTCTCCTCACACATTGGCACACATCGAACCTCGTGTAGCAGAACCAACTTTAAATTAATGTGTGAAAGGGTTAAAAAAAAACTACTAACGTGTTGTTAACTATTCTAACGATCTTAATTTAGTTTAGCGAGTGTGCGAGCCAGGCTGCCATCCACTTTGGGCTGGGAGCCCCTGCCTTAACCCTCTGCCTTCTAGCCCTGGTTCCACCTCCACAGCCAGCAGGGCCACCTGCAGCCTCACCTGCCTGTAGATGGCTCAGGAGCCAGCATGTCTGTAGCTCATGTCTGAGGTGACGGCGGCCATGTTTACTACGTTGAGCTGCTCAGACTGCCACTCTGAGACTTGGTGCCACATCCTGTTTTGAGCAGGAGACGTGTTGTTAGGATTTGTGTGAAATGCTGCAAAGGGTAAAGCATAACGAGTTTTCTCCTCTGAACCATGCTGACCTTTAACCTCACGGCTCCGGTGAGGTTACAACTGTCTTGAAGTGTTCCGTGGCTATGGCCAGTGTTAACCTAGTTTAATTCCTGTTATGGTTACCGGCTGTGTTTCCATGGATACAGCCAGCATTGGTTTGGCTGGCTAAATTTGCAAACTGTGTTTTTTATAACCTGTTTTATTTTCTTTATCCAATATTAATTATTTGTTTTCTTTCAGATAAGTTGCTAATAACTGATATGGTTTTGCTATGTTTATGTTAACCATTTTCCTATGTCCTCCATGTTGAAGGACTGTGGGGAAAAACTGCTGAAGTTACAGTAAAATAAAACAAAAGTGATTTTTCAATTACTAAACCTTATGTATCAAACATTTTTTGTTTCCCCCACTCCCCTAATTCTGCCATGTAATGTGTTAATGCATAACCACTTCATTAACTGCATAATCAGTAAGTATGTATTTACACGAAAGAAAATGTACCCTGCAATTACCTGCAGTACAATACTGTTATACCAGAGACACTATAACGTCAACATGATGGTCTCACTCAAGTGATTAGTGAGGTACTGTATGCATTTAAACTCACAGAGACAGTGGTCGGTAGCCAAGGACACACCCACTGTTACCAGTTTAGCTCCTGGCTATTAAACTGGGCCGACCCCCAGCACACACTCACACTGAAATGTCACACCTCTGGCATCATGTCTCGCTGCTCCCCACACACACTTCCTACACCTGTTGGGGGGGGGGGGGGGGGGGGGGGGGGGGGGGGGGGGGGGGGGGGGGGGGGGGGGGGGGGGGGGGGG
>JAODLL010082656.1:0-15159 GCA_026546735.1 Forbesichthys agassizii
TGTGGCACCAGGAGCACATCACCGAACACAGACACTGTGCAGGTGACTAAATGGACCAGCTCCCCCCAGCTAAACCCCCAGGCACAGGCCAGGGCACACACCCACCCATAATTATGAATCGTTACAGTTGATACCAGCAATACAGTACAAGCATATACTGACCGACGGGCAACACGTAGACAGATATAAATCAAACATATAAAAACTACAGCAAACTCTATTAAAACTACTGGCAGCAACACTACACAGCTATGGATTGTGTGCGCGTCTTAAGTATTGTCCTATTTGACCAGTTAGTTTCACAAATGTGTATACTACTGCTACTTTACTGCAATGTGTGTTCTACCATTGACATCTGGTCGTTTACTTAACATGTTCCACTGTAGACAGTCTTCTGTCCATTACAATAAGATCATGTAGCGGGGGCTTTGTTTTTATCCAAAGCCACTTATTAAGCAAATAGGCCTTAAGCAGCCTGACAGTCCAATTGGGGAATCGTGGAAGAACCATCTGTCTGTCGTTGTTTTCAAGCAGCTTTGGGTGTCATCCACATAAACCAAGCAAATCTGATTTGTCAGTTCAGTTACTTGGACTAAGTCGCAAGGGTTTGGAACTCTCCAGACTGATTCTCAAGTCAAACAGAAGCTCAGGAGATCAGGGCGGACTGGTGAGGCGTCCTCATCCTCATAGCGTGACACCACATACAGCAGCATGTTGTCAGGCCCAAAGTCACTGGCGCTGGGGAGCACTTCATTAAGAAGCGCTGCGCACAGGTTTTGCTTCTATGACAATATCTTGAATGACAACATAACCACCGCTACGCTACGCTACAGCTAACAACAAGCACTGTGTGAACAAAGTGAACAATTCCATTTTCTTTCTCTCTCGTCATATTTGTTTTGGTACGTCGACGTGCAGCTGACGGTAGACAACAGATAAAACGGGTAAAACGAGCTTCTCCTCTGTTTTGTTGGTTACCACGGTGAGGACCGGTCCCGCCCCATCCGATTGGTTGACTGAAAAGACCCTGCAGACAACACCAGCGTCTTTTTAAGACATTTAGAGATCTCCACCTAGAAGCGCTCCGTGCGGCCGCACAACAAATGCGGAGGGCTCTGAAAAAACACGCAGGCTGTATGCTGTACGCGCTCCCCTCATTGGGAACACGGTCAAACCCTGCAGGCCCTCCACCTCTGCACATGCCCAGTTCAACGTGAAAGGTCCAACCACAGAGCCCATGTCAGCTAGGCAGGCTGTAGGCATGGAAACACTGGAATCACCAGTCGACCATCACGCAATCACTCGTCTGTTGGCAAAGCTGTTTGTTTGTTTGTTGCAGCACCACATAACATATTTGGCCAACAGTGAATGCTCTTGTGGCTATGCATGCTTGTTACACATAGTAGAACACTTGCATATTTTTTATGTTGATGACTCAATGGTCGGAGTCTATCTGAGGAGGAAATACAAGCGCGAGGTGATCTCTGACTGGCTTCTGTACCCTTAAACACAAGCTGGCTGACTCCCTATGGCAATCGGGGGAAAGATTTTCTGTCAGCCAGGTGAATGACTATTAGCTTATGGACCCTAGAGGTAATGGGGTGGGTGTGTGTGGGGGGAGGGGGTCGCAATGATTTTTAGAGAGGCTGCTAGGGGCGTGTCATTATCGAGGCTTTGCCTCAGCGAGATGCTTCTGGCAGAAGCCGTGACTTGGAAGTAGCTACGGATCGCTCCGTTGTGGAGGATAGATTAGATCTCCCCGACCACTCCGGGGCCATTTACATTCCTCTTTAGAGGTATTGGATGGGGCCGATCGATGTCATTCATACATATATTCATTCCCTGCTCGTATTCCGGTGGTATTTCAAACTAATCCCCGGGTGCGGAGCTCATCTCTGTCTGTGGGCCAGCACAATGTCCTGTGCGTTGTGCCAGTGGCACATGCAGGGTCTTCAGGTTCAGGAGTAGCCCCTAACAGACGTAGCTCTCTAAATGTGAAATAACCAGTGATGTCACGATGCCATCAGCTAGCCAAGGGTCATCCTGATCCTTTGCATTGATGCTGTTCTACCCATGATTCCACTGGTTATGACGTCAGCAGCCTGCAGCGTTCAGTAACCACATGACTAAGAACTTTTGAATTACCCAACCACTTCCAGTGTAGGAAGGTCAAACCACCAGGGGTGCGAACATATTTTAAACAGTTTTGCGTTTGCATTGTGTTCACTGTGTACGTATCTAAAAAAAAGCAAATGGTTTGAGGAGGTAGTTCTTGGCAACACACGTTGAAGCTGGACGAAGGGTGACAGATTCAATCTAATAGTTTTGAAACCTTTACACAAATCGTTTAAAATTAAAGTTCAAAGCAAACATGTTTGTCACGAGGGTTCGCCGCTGTTCGCCCACTCTGAATGCACCTCTGATCTGTAGTGTTCGTTTGGGAAGAGCAGGTCATTTGGAGATGTAATCTGGGTGACTTTTATTATAACGTAAAGTGTTGATAAAGTTACTGAATCGATATAAAAGCCGTTTGCAGAATGCCCCTGGCTTGCAGATCATTATGGCTTCAATATCACTTTACATTATAGGACAGGTCTATTTCAGGGGGGAGAAATAAACCGTTTCACGTGCGACCATATGTGGAAGGTCTATTGTTTCTCCAACCCTGTTCTCAGCAATTAATTACAGCCTCTGTTATACTGCTTGTCTCTTAGAATCCTTCAGTTTGATCAGCCAAGCTGAAACCCATCTTTGTTTCATTTCAGCCAAATGTGCCAACACTCTTTCAACCTCAAACTTTCATTTGGCTTAAGTACATGCTAGCTTTATGTTTGCTGCGGTTGTTGATATTTACGTAGAGAGAGAGATACTGTAAATTCATAGTTTTTGTAGTTAATATATATTTAATAACGCAGTGCATTAGAGATTCAAAGAAACGGAAACGCTGCCGGTACCCCATTGCTTCATGTGCTGACAGATTGAATCAGTGTCTGGTGAGGTGTGTTTGTGTGTGCGTCTGTGTGCGTGTGCCTGTAATGGTTTTCGTGAATCCAGTGGAATTGAATCACAAAGTATTTACAAGTCCTTGTCTTATGGCGTTCTTATCACAGCAGTGAGAAAATGACATCATAACTTAGAGAGAGAGAGAGACGGGGAGAGAAGGGGGAAGATAGGGGGAGAGAGAGGCACAGCTGCTCAGATATCACCCTGCCGGGACGGCCATTAGGGTCCTGTGCTGCAGGCTGCAGTGAAGAAATCACCTGCCCTTCAGATTGTTATTGTGCAACTGACCCCCCCCTCCCCCCCCCCAATCATCCATAAACCAAGACAGTGTGCATATTTCAAGACTTGTCAGTGCTATTATTGCTTCTGTGTGCTTCACTTTCTTATTTTCTCTTTCCTAAATGATGAAACTTCTAGAACTTCTAGAAACGCCTGGAGGTTTACGGCCCATAAACGTGTCTACCTAAAGCTGTAGTGTTCAGGATTTACTGTACATCCCAGAGTTTGTGAGGTGTTGTTCCCAGCAGAACTGCTGAATAACTCATTTTTAATTGTCAAACTTTTACTAAATACCTGCCATGACATGGCCACAGGTGCAATACGATGTTCCCACCTGCAAGGGGCAGTCTGTTCGACACATGTGTTAGAGAAGGCAACTGGCTGCCTTTCTTTGTTTCACAGACTCAAGAGACAAATGGCCCATGTACGGCGCCTAGGAGGGGTGAAGGTAGAGGACTATTTTGTGTTCTGAGCGATGTGACACGGCGACTACCAATGGCATTGAAGGCAATGTGATCCAACCAATTAGTCACAAGCCAGGCTAATAAGCGGCAAGCGTGTCTCCCTTGTTATTAGTCTGTGTGCAGGTGTCAGGATGAAAATGTTTGGCAAACAGAAGTGTCTCTACACTCCTTAAACTGACATGTATGACATGACATCTGAACACTAATGGACATTGTGACCAGAGGACTGTCTCACGTGTTTGAGACTAGTCTCGTGCACGTGCCGTGCGACCTGGTTCAGTCATGTTGGATGTGTCAGGAATGGCTGATTCAACACAAAGCTACAGACACATGCACTGCCAAATCATGGTTTGCTGTTTGAAGGCCAGACCCAATGGCTTCCATCTGAGGGGGGCTTACACCTGCCCACCCCCCCCCCCCGTGTATAAATACAACCCTGTGAGTGATAAAGCGTGCTGCTTCTTCCCTTAAATAGAATGAGAAATCATGTTGACAGACGCCAGATCTTCACTGGAGTTCTCCCAACCACCGCCTTCTCTCAAGGTCAACTGGTCACGCTGTTGCTCTCTATCTCTCTCTTTCTCTCCCTCTGTGTGTGTGTGTGTGTGTGCGCATGTGTGTTTAGGGTTAATGCATTGTGTTTAGTCTTAGATGGAGGAGCAGAGAATTGTGTGGGCAAGATTAATGATGCAGCCATTGCCTGGAAAATTTGACTAATTCCTTGTCACACACAGTATAGAATGTTAATTAACGCTCGTTGACTTGTTAACTAACGCCCAGTGACATGTTAACTAACGCCCGGTGACACGTTAACTAACGCCCGGTGGCATGTTAACTAATGCCCAGTGACATGTTAACTAACTCCCGGTGACATGTTAACTAACGCCCAGTGGCACAGTGACAGGACATGACACTTCAGCGTCCCCCCCACTGGTGGTTTAGAGGAACTGCATGCTGCACTGGAGATGATGGAGAGACCTGTGTGTGTGTGTGTGAGTGTGTGTGCTCGCACATGTGTGTGTGTGTGTGTGTGCAGCTCACTGTGGCTAAGATAAACAACACGTTGCCCAGCCAGCAGCCCGCCCCCCTCCTGCTGAACCACACGGCCTCATCCATCACTAGGGTCAGGCTTGGGAAGACACACACATGTCAGATTGTATTGCATTTCTTAGCTGTGGCTTGCATACAAGGGACAGCTCAGGGCATGTTGGGTGTTTCTGTGTGACGTTAAAGGCAGAGAGTGACACGGAGTGCTGCAAACCCAGTCAGTGAATGGTGGCTAATGTTTGCCAAATCTCACTTTAACAGCCAGGGTCCAACGTCTCTGGAGAGTGATTTTGACAGCTCCCGAACAAGATGAATTTGAGATGGAGGCTTGTGTTTGTGTGTGTCAGGTCCATTGATTGCTAAAACTACGACAGTCAAAGCTCTTCCCCTTTGCTCTCCTGTTGGAGATGATAGTTTAGTTGCCCATCTAAAGTGTGTCAACATTCCCGGGACCATTATGCACACACACACACACACACACACTTAGACTCAGCTATCTTCTGCTAATGCATACAATTACACTTAATCCACAATGCTTTTAAGATCTAGAAAATGATGTCTCTCATGAGTTCTTAGTAAGTCATGTAGCGATCCTCAGTCGGAAGTCATTGTCACTATTCAAACATGAGATGCACTGCACTCAGCTCTTCTTAGCCACTGAGATAGTGATGGCATCACCACCGCAGCAGAGTCCTAACATTTGGTTTAGTGAACCAGTGACCCTGGTGGCAGGGGAACCTGGTTTCACTTTACCTTAAAAGCATCCTGCGGTCACACCAGTGATTCTGCTAACATGTGAGACTGTATTGATCCTGAAGTGTCACCTTGGTGACAACGGATGTTATCACAACACAGACAACAGGACATGCAGACATGTGCACTCCTCTGTAACAACACATCGCAGCAGCGTTTTGCACTTCAGCCACATTGCAAAAAAAAGTTCACAAATGTAATGGCGTAACGGCATATGAACAAAATGTTATCGACGAAAGCTCAAACATGTTAAGTCAACTTATGACCCACTAAACGCGACGCTCCATCTCTGAGGGCTCTGGTCACCCACCAGGAGGCAGAATAGCAAAACAATGTATTTAGCTGTAAACAAACAAAGTAGTTGTGCCAGCGAGTCATGGTGGAATCACATGGATGGAGGCAGGGTGAGTTATGATCAACCATCACTCTGGGGAAATTATGACTTGAGGTTGAAGCGGTTGGGAAACAGGAAGACGTGTTGTCTTCAAACGCTTCTCCAGGCCGATCAAGCGTCTGTCTGAGTCGAGCTCTGAACATCAAGCCAAAGATTAATTGCTTTCCATTGGAAGGGCTGAGCGTCAGAGAGCGTAAGTCCTGCATCCCAGATTGGTCCTCCTCCAGGTTTTAAGATGCGTTTCCTGTGATTAATAATAACACACAGAGACAGTTCTCTCATCTGCAGAGCGACACAGGCTCTGTTCCAAGCCTTCCTCCCCTGTGGCACCAACCCTCGCTTCACACAATATGTTGATGGACGTCCGTAGCAGCAAATTACCCACAATGCATCACATTTCCATACTACACTTCCAGGAGGGAACTGGAATGACTTCTTTTGAGTGAGATTTTTGTTTGATTTGTGTCATCTTAGATGTTTCTTTATAAATAAGTTCCTGTATTTAATGTTTAAATGTGTGTGCAGCAAGGTGTATTTATTCCAAAAAATGTTTGCAATCAAAAAAGTTGCTAACCGTTTCTAGAATCTGGTGTGTGCATAAGCGCTGTTCGACTGTTGTGTTGGTTCGACATGACCACCGATTCTGTACAGGAAAATGTCTATGCAGGATATTGTAAACATCTGAAGCAGCTTGTAAACCATGTTTATATTCTTAGATTTCAGCAGCAAAGTATTAATAGAGGCAAAATAACTCTAGGTTGTTTGCATTTTGACAGAAAAGACTTTTATTAACATAATAGCCACCACATATTTTAAATATGATATTTTTAATAAAAGCTTTGACACTTTATAATGTGTCTGTTGTTTCAACAGACACATTATCCAAACACATTGACACTTTATAATGTGTCTGTTGTTTCAATGTGTTTGGATTCAAGCCATTGCTAATGTCAGTCAGGTTTTGTTCATGCCTGAGGAATTCAAATGAACCTGCCCAGTTCAAATACATAGGAGGAGCCTCTGAAAGTATTTTCTGGAAGTTAATAATGTAGACAAAGGATGTGTAAAGTTATTCCCCAGACTCTCAGAGCTATACTGTCAACATTAGACGCTCTATTCAATATTTCAATAGCGCCCGCAAAGAATGAAAAAGTACAAATGAAAGGAGAGAAAGTGGAAGCAAAGTCTGCTCCCCCGGGACAGTTGGGGCTGCGTTATTGTTAGACAGAGCAGAATATTGCACAGCATCAAACATTGAAATATTTTTAGAATTAGCCTCTCATAATGCCTCAGTGTTCCATATATTGGAGCTCCCATTTCTGATATGCCACCGAGCCGACGTCCATTTTATTGGGGTGTGGCCTGGTGTTTCTTTGTTTCCGATAGGAAGAATGCATGCGTGTGTTTGAGTTTTTATTACACTTAATACATCATTCAGTCATAATTAAAGCCACAAACATCCCACTACACCCCCTAGTTTGTTACGTGAAATTATGCTCCAGGAGCCAACACACGCTGCCCAATCAGAGTGCACCTCAGAAATGGAGAGCTAATCAGTGATCAGAAAGAGCCTACGCATTAAATGCTTACTGGATCCATGAAACATTCAAACACACAGAATAATTTGGATGTATATTATGCAAGGATGATTGTAGATCTTCCTCACACATGGACAAGCTGTACCCCCTACACATACAGAAGGAACTTTAACAGAAGGAAGGGGGAAACCTCCCAAATGTTAAAGCTAATTATGTGTCTGGTTTGTGTGAAAATGATTGTATTGGCAGCGGAATGCCTTTTTTTAACCATTACGTAGCATTAGCACAGTGGGGCAAAGGCACTATAAAAGAGACTGATTGTAAATCCAAGATATGGCTTTCTCATTATTCTTCTACCTCTGTCTGCCCATGCTGTTTGATTAAAGCGGTCACTTGAGGGTCTGAAACACCTTTTAATATGATCAGGATCAGTGATTATAGCAGCTTTAGGCAAATAAATGCTGAACTAAGATGCTCCATTCGAAATTCTGATGGGGTCTTCAGCTTTCAATGTCTTATTTATTCATTAATTCCGTATCGCTGCAAATTAATTAGGCCAAATACCCAAAACCAGCTTGGCCAATTCACTTGAATTGCTTCTTTTATTCACCTTTTAGCATGGACAATAGCATTGGAAATGCACGGGAGAGCTGGCATGTAGGATGTAGGTGTCTCACAAAATGGCAGCATTTAACAATGATCATTTCCACGTGCCGAACGCAGAACGCAAGCTAGCAGGCCGCGCGTACAACTAAAACATTAGTACACTTTCAAGCATCCTTCAATGAATTGCTGGACCTGTCACCGTAGAAAGCCCAAGTGCTTAAGCAGCATTTGAGCTGCTTAGAGGGAAGGGGGGGGGGGGGCAGGCCACTCCACGTACTGGAGGAGGGGCAGGCCACTCCACGTACTGGAGGGGGGGCAGGCCACTCCACGTACTGGAGGGGGGGCAGGCCACTCCACGTACTGGAGGGGGGGCAGGCCACTCCACATACCACGTACTGGAGGGGGGGCAGGCCACTCCACGTACCACGTACTGGAGGGGGGGCAGATTAATTATATGAGCTAACTGAACCTGTTACCAGTGGGTTTGATTCGCTAACAGAGAAGGTGTAGGAGTCTCCTGCCAATTCCCCTCTCTCTCTCTCTCTCTCTCTCTCTCTCTCTCTCTCTCTCTCTCTCTCTCTCTCTCTCTCTCTCTCTCTCTCTCTCTGGGTTTAACAAACACACACACACACAGACATGAAGGAGCCTAAGCTTGATGAGACACTGGCCCATACGAGGAGAACAGGCAGCCATTAGCACAACATCAGCAGATCAGCGCTATGCAGCAGCCACTGGTTTCAGCCTGTGTGTTGTTAATGGGTTCCCCCTCCTGCATAATGAGGCTCGGCGGCTAATAGCCCAGAACACCAAGGCCTCTCTCTGGTCCCGGCTTCACTTTGCAGCACCGCTGAGCACAAAATGGGGGAGGAAGATGGAGAAGAGGAGATGAAGAAGTGAGAGAGGTCAGGTTGTTAACCTGGCCCATGGTGATACACTGTCCTCCACTCTCCTCCACTCTCCTCCTCTTTTCTCCTCTCATCTCCTCTCCTCTCCACATCATTTGAGGTTCACTGACTTGGCAAAACCCGTTTAATGAAATTAGGTGTGAAGATTTGTCGCCTCAGGCTGTGGTTTCAAGGACAGAGCTTTTGTTCCACACAAGGTCTGTACTCTTAATGGCAATCTACATGCAATATCACCAGTAGCCCTTCTGGGTCACAGTGAAAATGGTCTGCCACACTCCTGTGTCCTTGGTCCCTCTGCTACAGTAATAAACACCAGCAGATGTCATGTCACACGTCACTGTACATACGTTCACACTATAGGCTTTGCTGGTTCTTATTTATTACAGCACATGTTCAGCAGGCCGGCAATGTATTGTTAGTTAATGGTTGTGTGCAATGTATTTAGTTAACGGTTGTGTTCAATGTATTGTTAGTTAACGGTTGTGTGCAATGTATTGTTATTTAACGGTTGTGTGCAATGTATTGTTAGTTAACGGTTGTGTGCAATGTATTTAGTTAACGGTTGTGTGCAATGTATTGTTAGTTAACGGTTGTGTGCAATGTATTGTTAGTTAACGGTTGTGTGCAATGTATTGTTAGTTAACGGTTGTGTTCAATGTATTTAGTTAACGGTTGTGTGCAATGTATTGTTATTTAACGGTTGTGTGCAATGTATTGTTAGTATCAGTTAGTAGTATTAACAATATTCTCCAGCATAGCTGCTACCATTATTTAATTGAAACACATTGTGAAGCAAAGCGCAATACTACGGCTTTGTTGATGTGAGCGGAGTTCACCACTTTGTTTATGTTCCTATTCAGGGAGCCAGGGCTGTGTAGAAGTATCAGATCATTGTTCAACACGCACAGAGAACGGTAAGATAGCGAAATGCCAGGAGATGTTTGGTGTATTTGACAAATTGTGTATTAGCTTGCTATAGCTGACTACTCCTTAAAGAGGACTGTGTTTTTACAACATGAAGACCTTGTTTTATCATAGTCATATTTTGCTGTACCAATGCAGTCTGTTTTCCAAAAGCGTTAATGGTATTTTGTTTTTAAGTAGCAATTTAAACACAACCGTGCAATAAAGGAATTTGCATTAACACACTTAATCCACATTGATTTGAACGTCCCTTTATCCCCTAGAGTGGGCGGGGCATATGCAATGAAGCAAATGTCACGTGTAATGTGCTGTACACATTATACGTAAAACACATTTGCTTTGGCCATAAAATAGTATTCTTGGTGGTGATAGCATACATGAAGCATCACAATGTTTATTCTAAATGTAAGTAATAATGGACTTTTACACAAGGTCATCATAACTACACAGCTAGAGACAATTTAAAGAAACCTTTGATGTTTGACTGGCAATTCAAACACTGTTATACAATATACAGATATACAGCTGCATATAAAATGAATAGACCACTTCAGCTTCTCAGATTTGTAGGCCTACTATTAGTACATTTTTACTTTTTAAATACATATATTTATATAGTTTTTCTATTGATGTTATACATTTAAAGTATATTTATACTGTTACATGTAAAAGAACGAGCGGACGCCTCTTTTTACCGGGGATGTAGATGTTTGAGGACATACATGTGCGAGCTCGGGAGGCTATGGGAGTTAGAGCTGTAATGGAGCTGCACGTCAAGGATTAGGTTCTCCTTGTGCTGCAGCCAATGTGGATCCCTCTCATCTAGAATGGAGAATCCATTAGTAACATTAAATAATTAAGGAGGCCTCACCTAGCATTCAAAAACTATCCTGATTATGCTTATTGGAAAATGCCCCTACATGCACCTTCAGGCATGATTCAAATGGCTAACATAAGTATTTTTTTCCAAGAGAAAGTTCAAAACATGTAGCGAGAACTAATATACTACATTTAAGTTTTGTAAAGCTAGTCAGTAATTTTGTCTGGGAGTGGGTCCTAATTGTGTCTACTGTAGACCTACAGTACTTCATGACTATTGATCTACCATGTCTAAATATTCCATAACAGAGTGTGCCTTAATTATGCATTCCATAGTGTACATCTTATTTGTGTATTAAGTAATAAGATACATCAAACACAATTGAGTTATGTACACAAACACGTTTAACTTTCAAAGGTTTTACAGCAATATTTTACACACCATCAGCAATGTTTTCATTTTGCACGTTGGACAAGATTGTAGGTGTGTTTGTTTGAGCTATTCCTCCAGTAATGCTGTCCTTCATGGATAATTTACCACGCAGGTCTGACAGTTACTTAATAGTAAATTCATCAGGCTAACGAGAAGAAGGGTTACCATTGAGCCTTGATGCGTGTCCAACGTGATCACCAGAGTTCACGTGTTTCGTTTGAGCTGCTGAGATGTTTGTCCGTTCCCCTCATTAGCAAATGTTTCATCATGCTAATCTGCTAATAAGTAATCCACACAACATGCTAATCAGGCGGTTAATCCCTACAATACATTATTGCAGCATTACTTAATACATTGCAAGGACAACACTATTCGTTTTCTGTCAGGGAAGCTGACAAGCTCCTAGTTTAAGCAGGATAACAACAAGTTGAATGCCTAAATTGTGAACGTTACATGTGCATATTCTGTTCTTCAAACCAGAAGAGAATTAATCTGCAGAGAACATTTTAATTATATTACATTTACAGCACGTTTTCACACTAACTGCTGTCGCATCAATAGAAGGGTACCAGAGTATGAGCTGTTAAGGCAGTAAACAAAGTCTGTCTTATCTGTGGAGGCACGGAGCAAAGCAGTCCCCTTTATCTGCTTGCTTTGCTTTAAGAGGAAAGGTTAATGTTTAGTGTTTCCCATCGATCAGGAGCGAAGTAGCCTCTAAGGATGCTGGGAAAACAAAGTTTTCATGCCAGTGTTTATCTGAAAGGGAGAACCTGCCATGCAACCAGACTTTCTGGTTTCTTAAACAAAGGAATGTAGATGTAAAGGAATATGTATTATATGTAGTATATATGCAGATATATATAATTGCATATATCAATATATTGTTATATATATATTTCTATGTCAATATATAAATAAATAATGCAATATTTACCCACTATATAAGAAACGTGATCATAGAAATATTATCCTATTAATATACTGTATGTATATATATATATACATATATACATATATATATATATATATATATATATATATATACTGTAAATATATATAGTAGACACTGTGCCACCCGGCACACACACGTGGGAAAGTCTGAAATTTGCTCATAGTCTGTTCATATCCCGTAGTCTCCTGGCTGTCGAGTGTCGAGGAGTCCCTGAGCAAGACAACTAACTCTATACTGCTCCCGGTGGTCAGGTGGCACCTTTCATGTCTGCCATAACCATCAGTGTGTGAATGGGTAAATGTGATGCAATACTATACAGCACTTTGAATGGCGACCAGGTTGGAAAAGGGTTGTATAAATGCAGTCCATTTACCATTTGTGTGAATTAAGCATGTAATGTCTACATTATGTAGTCATGTGAAATTTGTATTACTACCAAAATATACTATGTGATATGTGTGTGTGTGGGCGCACGCAGTTGTATCCTGGTACACATTGCATCGCAGCTTTTTCCAAACAGCACGCCATTTTTAACGCAAACTGACTGATGACTCATACTTGCAGAAAGATTTCCAGTGAAGGTGAGAACAAAGATATCACTCAAACGTCTAGAGCCCTGCCCACATGTGGGTGTACAGCGGGCTTCAACCCTGTCACTTCCCTGTGGAGAGCTGCAAGAAATGTCTGTTTAAATCAAACATATTGCTAATAAGCACCGAGCAGGAGTCGAGCAACAACAACATACCTGCAGATCACGACGTCGTGGGGGGGGTGGATTTCAATCAATGTTTTGTGCATTTCTATGCTCTCTCTCTCTCATGTCTCTAAGTTATGTTACCGCAAATGTGCGTTTGACACATAATACATTGTTATACTAATAACTTTAAATCAGATTTGTGTTTAGGCATTACTTTACTGAAGATGATATTGTGTAATTGTGTGCAGCTTGACCACAAATGACATGGTTGACCTTATGCTATAACACAAAACCACAAGTGTGCTTAAATATCATGTTTGTGTGAATTATTTTAAAATACAATGGTGGTACGACTTGTTCTTAAAATGCTCTCTCTCAACCAAGTGATTCAGGACTTAAAAACGGTACTGTTAACGCGTTTAGCATGTACACACAACAAAAGCAAATATATTTCCCAAAATAAGAGGTTAATAACATGAATGCCATGAGAAGGTTATATTTACAGTAGCTTTCCTTGACTGTTGCTGGTTGAATAAGCATTCGCTGTATTAGTATACTGTAATGAACAGAGTAAAAGTAATTACCAAGCTCATCGATGTTCCCAATGACGTACAGTAATGAAGTATAGCAATTAGTCTTGGAATCGATGACAATATTATCAATAATCATCACAATTTTCCAGTGCCAGTGGTTATCAATCATTTGAAAAATGCAAAGACCCAGTTTATAATCCATTGCAGAATGGCCATGAAGGTATGTGCAGTGAGAGCAAGCAAATGTGACAACAAAGGTTTTGCATTTAAAGGTAGTCAGCTATTTTAAACGAATAGACTTTTTTTTTCTTGGTCAAATTTAGAAAAAAATATCACTTCAAACTCCACTAGCTATTTGCTAGCTGATCTTTCTCTGTGCAGACCCTATGCATCTTTCTCTGACATCGTTGACTCTATCTTTAACAGAAAACCCACCGGTACACTTGTTTAAGACAAACCTTCTCAAACTTGCCTGGTGTAACCAGACCTAAAATGTACTTTGTGAATAAGGTCTGGCAACGCTCCATTGAGAAGTGTTAACAGTTGTTTCCTCGAACTGGGTGTAGACCTCTGATTAATTTAGAAACTATACATTTTTTATTCATTATTACTAACCAATCGGCGTTGCTACAACTGTTTTGATCAACTCATCTACCTCCAGCAGGGTAACGGCAAAGGTGATTTTATTGTCACATACACATGTAGCAAAATGTGTCCTCTGCATTTAACTCATCTCTCAAAGGAGCTGTGGGCAGCCGCTGTGGGCAGCCGCTGTGGGCAGCCGCTGTGGGCAGCCGCTGTGGGCAGCCGCTGTGCAGCGCCCGGGGACCAACTCCTGATTGACACCAGTGTCACTGGTCACATGGCACGGAGAGTTTGCCCAACATGTTTTTTAATGGTTGCTGTTAAAATGCTAATGCGACTAGGGTTCCAGACTATAATCTCAGTGAAAATAATTTAGCTAAGAGCAATAGGTGGGTGGAGCCAGGCTAATCCCTTACAGCTGTTAGTTCTACAACTACACTGCTTCAACTGCCCACTTCTCTTGTAGTCGGGGATACTGTAAGACCGTAATACTTCCCTTCCTTATGTATAAGCATGTGGACAGAAACACAGAACATAAATAAATACTCCTCTGAAACCACTCTATATTAGACCCTGCTCAGTGATAATCAATATAATGATATTTGGACAACCGGAATAGCTACACAAATATTAGAGCAAATTGGTCTGATATATGCCGTGCGCAAATTAATGTGTGTGTGGTTTTCCAGTGATCTCTTGTCCAGTGATATTTCTCAGATATGCATCAGCACTGCAGAATACTTTAATCATTTTAGTGAATGTAATTTGAATTTAAATGGTGATTGGAGTCATACAAACATTTACAGATTGCATATGTACATGTTATGGAAATACCATGCTCAAACAATATACATGAACTGATATTTTTCTAACTCGTTAAATTGTGAAATGTGAGGTTCCTACCTGCTTGAGCTTTTTCAGATCTTCGTCCAACTCTAGATTATCCAGGATAACAGCCACAAAAAGACTTAGGAGAATCTGCAAGGCAGTAATAACAAATGCACAGTATATAACAACACATTGAGAAATGTTATGGAAATGTTAGTTTAACTCAATGATTATATTCTAATCTGGAAGTACAAAGATGAAAATGTTTAACTAGCAATGTTGTCTTTTAATTTGTGCCAACGGAGCCAGAAAACTTTGTTTTCATCCATCCATCCATCCATCCATCTTCTCCCGCTTATCCGGAGTCGGGTCGCGGGGGCAGCAGCTTCAGCAAGGGAC
>JAODLL010082657.1:0-15159 GCA_026546735.1 Forbesichthys agassizii
GCCATTGCTGTCCAAAAAAAATATTGCAGCACGTTTGAAGTTTGCAAAAAAGCACCTGGATGGTCCACAGCACTACTTGCAAAATATACCGTGCACAGATGAAAAAAATAAAAAAATAAGTATACAATATTCATATACTACCCACATACTGTACATCTGCTCCTATTAAACAATAATTAGGAGAAGACTATGTATTTACAATAGAAAATATAGGAAAACAATATATCTCAAAGAAGGAACAATCTTTAGTTTAAAATAATGTCTAAACTATATGATCCATTAAACTGCAATACTAATCTTCCACACAGACAAGCAGATTTTAATTCATGTTCCTATGTATTTCTGTCTGTTTGCGAGAAAGGCGGGGCTACGGAAGATGACTCAGCCGTTTCCTTAATCTGGGCTTTATTCCAGGAGTGTCGGGTTTAAACAGGCGTGTTCGCATGGGGGGCCGTGGCCTCTCTGCCGAGACACGCTATTGATGACTTCCCCTGCCTTCTACAATGTACGCCTGCTTCCCTCCTCTGATGTCTGCGTGCGAATGAAGACACGCCCGCCCGCACGCATCTTAAAATAGATATGCCCCCGCCGTAACCCGTATGCTGCATCGGGAGCAAACACAGTCCCAAATACAGGTAGCTGCCCATACCGCGTATGGGTTTCCCCACATACCGTACACCTGACTGCTCCTACTATAATTATAAAAATAGGAGGAAAACAAAATATAGAAAAACATACACACGTATACATAAATTATACATACACAGCTTATTCTCATTTACTCAGCAACCATGACTTACTTCATGTTAAACCAACTTAACAAAAGGAACAAACACATTTTGTTCTGTTTATCAAAATATGTATTTGGTGGCCCGACGACCCCATGTAGCCCATTCTTTCTAGTGGCAGAAAACCCAAAGTCTAATGAAGCAGGCGGACTGGGAAGAGGCTGAACAGCAACCGGTTTGCTTGGTAAACTGGAAGTCTGTCTGTTTAGTCTAACAAGAACCCTGGGAGCAATTACAGTCCAACATTGTCATGCTGATTCTCCCTGGGCTCTTTGCATGCCGCTTGGTGGAAAACCCGGGTGTATATTCTCCCCACACACTCGCGTTACCCAAATAAGTTAGATCACGTTGGTTAGATTTCCAGTACGGTTCAAAACAATCTGCACGACACCTTGTTTCCATTTAATCCGTACCGGAACATGAAACAATTTTGAAGAATGCTTGTTAAATTTAAACTCCTATCACAACAAAAACACCTACAACAAGACATTGTTGCTGTGTGTGGTCTGCACCACTTTGTCTTTGTTCCTCTTTACAGAGCCACGGCTTTAAAAAATTGGAAATAGTAGATTCTCAGGGAAAATGGATACCCGGCAGACTTCCATAAAAGATCAAGGATTAACGATTTATCACAATTCCACATTTCTGACCGTCAATAAGTAAAAGGGGCTGGGATGGGAGACTCCTTGAATACCGTTTCAGGTGAAGGGGTCAAGTAAAGTTGTTGTTAGGCGTGTTGTTAGGCGGAACACTCTCAGGTGTCTGTGCTAGAAGAAGCATGTCGCCATTGCTTGTGTGTCGTGACATGCAGCAGCTCCGCTGGTGGTATCTGTTTACAGTACCTCTGTCCACAGAGCACGTTGGAGCCGGGCCTGTGGCAAATAGGTGGAGCAGGGGACCAGCTTCAGGTTTAATGTGTTGCTCTTACAGACCCTAGTCCCTAGTCACATCAAGATGTTTACATAACAGGAAGTCATTAGGTCAGCTGCCTCTCTACGCGCACTTAAGAGTACAATATCAAAAAGTAAAAATTACACTTGAGGATATTTCACGCGTTCGCGAATGTGTGCGCGTGGTTTTCAGAAGCACTGTTATTTTCAACACATAAACAGTAAACTCAAAGAAAAGAGAATGTAGGTAGAGTAATTATATTAAATAAACACTGTGACTTATTTTAGAGCAAACCAAACACATTGAGACATGCCCACAACTCATTTCTGTAAATCACACGGGTCTCGACACTCAGCAGATCATTGTTTGGGGCAAGCTGTCCGCCGGGCAGCATAGATACATAAATATAGGCACTGGGCAGGGAGCCAAAGAACTCCTGTGATGTCATTTTATATGGAACCATCCAGCAGGTTGTAAACCATTGATGAGAGGAATGTCAGGGAGAGTCAGATAACAGGTTGTCATGCTTTGTTGTGCTTATATAAAGTGTGCCATTCCTCGGAGAGACATATTGGTATACACCACATAGACATATGTGGTGTATACATGAGACTACAGGTGTCCAAAAATAAGATGACGCCTACATTGGATGGAGACTTCCCTTGGCTGTGCCACTGTCAGCTTTCAGTATTCACACAAGTGAGTGCAGAGCCGGTGGACATTCAGTACAATGCATGTCACGTGAGCATAGCAGCAATGGTCAATAGGTTGACACGGGCCAAACAGAAATCCACCCAGCTAGACTGAAAACCCATTGAACTGAACTGATCACCGCCTTAGATGACACAGCAAAAAACCCAGACCGATTCCAAAGCGTACTCAATACATTTGTCTTGGACTGAAAGACGGGGAAAGAGGTTACGTACCGCCCTCATCACAATCAATCCAAAAGCGCTGCCTATACAATGCATACAGAAAGCGCTTAAGCGCTAAAGTGAAGCTTCACTTTTCCCACATTTTGTTATGTTACAACCTTATTCCAAAATGGATTAAAATACATTTTTCCTCAAAATTCTACACACAATACCCTATAATGTGGAAAAAGTTAAGCGCTGTGACTACTTTCCTGACGCACTGTACATGCTTCTAAAACCAGAAATATCAGGAAATGTCAGATAAAATGTTTGTCCAGGATTTTTTTTTATTTTTTTATTTTTTTAAAAGGTCAATAGATATCCTTTGTGTTAGGAACCAGAGGATCAAGGTTAGACCATAATACTATAGAATACTATTCAGAGATGTGACTTTAAAGTCATTAAACATAATTCAATGGGCTGTGGGAATACAGCTCTTAGAAGCACCCCTACGCTACTTCATACATAATTAACCCCAAGAGCTGCTACCTTTCCACTCCATATGTTCTCAGAAAGTCAGCCGTGCTGTGACAGAGATGAACACAATAAGAGAAAACAAAACATTACGACAATTTATTTGTATTTAAAGTTTGGCCAAAATAAAATGCTGTAATAAATGCTATAATAAATAAATTAAAGTTATTGGAATTTGTAGTACTAATGATAAAAGTACTTCAAGCTAACAAACGCCCTGTGCTTAGAAACCACCATCAATGGGACGGTCCAAGAGGGTCGGCGTGTTTATCTGTGTGTGTGTGTGTCCGGGGTGCGGTGGTGTGTGAACAAAAAGCCCTAATGAGATCAGCAGTACAGGCAAGACAAGTCACGTACATTCCCTTGTCTAGCTTTATCGATACTTCCTCTTACATAGGCAAAGCAGTCAGACTTGAACCTTTAACTTCATTTCAGTTAAAGTCTTGCTTTGTCTAGTGATGATTCACCTCTTGTGATGTTTTCAAAGTATTGTGAGGCGGCATTGTTTTTGCATCATCAATGGCAACAAAAAAAAAAAAAAGGACATATTTGCTATAACTGTTCTCTAGTATCTATTTCAAAACACTGATAGTTGGCAATGTATACCCGTGGCATCCAAGATATGACTGACAGACCTGCTAAGGTGGCGAGGTCATGATGGAACCACAAGGACACCGTCTTTTATAATGCGCTGCTCGCAGTGCCGTCAACGTCCGCGGCGGTTCGGCCGGGAGTGCCACTCCTCATGTTAGACGACGAGGAATAGGGTCTCCTCGCATTTGTTCGAGCAGTTCAGCGGAGCAGAGGACAGGACATCGTGTAGTGTACCAATGTTTTTCAAGGTGGGGATCAGCCACCACCCCTCCAAGGAGTCACGGGGGGAGGGGGGGCGGGGGAGGGGCTAAGTTTCTTCTGCTTAAAAATGTGCGTACGTTTCTCAGTGGTGTTTATTCAAAGGAAATTAATGTAAACAGAAGGAAGGGTCACAGAATATGAACCTCTAAGTACAGTGTGACAGCTAAGAGTTGGTGGGTACCTTCGCAAACACTCGCGGTGACACAAACGGAACATGCTAATGTTTAGCTAACCCCCCCTCCCCCAAGCTAAAACCAAGCTCTTGTTGGGGTAACAGTGACCACTGATGATGAGGCACTGACCGGATATTCTACAAAGAGTCCAGCTGCTTTCTGAGGTCCTCTATCTGTCTCTCCATGTGGAAGATCTCTCCAGACATTTGCCTGAGTAAAGAAGTGTTATGGGACTTTATGAGCAATTTGCTTAACCTGGATGAAATTTGCACACCGAACACAATTTAGAAACACATTAACAGCTAATTGTTCACAACAAACAAACGTATATGTTAAAATGCTTCAAATGTAAACACTAGACAATTACAATTAAATAAATCATAAATTGTAGGTTGGGATATATCCCGAGTGATTATTACCTTTGAACGGCCTGGGCTTTGTTCAGTTGGAAGCCGAGGCGCTTTACGATTGCCTCATAACGTTTGTTCTGGATCTTAGTGACAGGACAAAAACAATATTCTATTAAAAAAGCTTTGCTGTATCAATCAGCATAACACAATGTGGTGGGCATTTGTTTCTCTATGTATTTATTTCAATTATTTTCTCACCTGTAAAATCACTCAAATACCATAATGTATTATTGTTGTTGTTGATTTATTTATCAGCCTGATTCTTTTTTGTTAGAATTATATCATAAAACAATCCAAATTGTTCTATTATATAAATTACAGTCCAATATTACTATGTTTATAAAACATATTAAATCCTGATTTTTGTTTCTATAATCTAAATAATTCTAGTCATCAAATCTTGTAGATAAATGCATTTATAGAGATTCACAATACATATAATAGCAGGCTTTAGAAAAAAATCGGAACAATTGTCTGAATTTAGAATGAAATTAAGAAGTCTAAGGAGGGTGAAACTCTTGTTGCCATACCTGTGTATCTTTTTTAATCTCAGTGTGTGTACCAAACTCTTTCAGAAGCTTCTCTCTCTTTGCAGCCACATTCTTCCTCAACACTGAGATATTTGCTTTCAATTCCTCAATCTCTCTCTGGAGAGGAAAGACAACATGGCCTTAACATGGGTGTTTTTTACGTAACTAAATTACCTCAAACAAACTGGAACACTGCACCTGCAGATTTGTGAGTATATAACTGATACTGCCTATGAAACCTTGATGTATTGCGACCCCACCTGGTTACACAGGGCAACTGCACTTCAAAGATAGCATAAAGAAGTATTAGACTCAGCAAGGCAGAGGGCAATGTCTGTTACTGTAGCTACAATATTTAGTATATACAAGTATACAGCAACTTCCAGAGTGTATAGGCTACTGCCCATGCACAGGTTATGAAACAAGTGATTTGTTTCACTGAGACCTCAAATGAGATCAATACCAATAAACCAAATAAATTGCACCATAAAAAAAAAAAGCATCTCATGTAACTTTCATGAAATTTAAATTAGAAATATGAAGGAATAAACACACATATATACATATATATATATATATATATATATATATAAAATCATAACAATGATAAACTGTGTTACCATGTAGATTAAATAATAATAAACTGTTACCAAATAGATGAAATAATAATAATAATAATAATAATAATAATAACAATAAAATTAACAACAATAATAATAATAATAATAATAATAATAATAACCAGGCTAAACAAACCTTGGCATCCTGCACAGCCAACCCCTCTGGGTTCTCCAAGTCCTGTCTCAGCTCCTCCCTCCTCTGTTTCAGCTTCCCCACCACCTCCCTCCTCTCCTCCAGCTCCTTGTGGGCCTTGGTCCGGCTGCGGGCGTGGGCGATGGCCATCCTGTGGGCCTCCATCTTGGCCCGATAGGCGTCGTACGTCGTCAATAACACGTGGGCCCTCTCCTCCTCCCGCTCCGCCACGCGGAGTCTCAGCTCGGCGTTCTGGTCGCAGACGGACTCGCGGCGCCACCGCAGCTCCCGTAGGTGGCGCTCCAGTTGGTACAGCTCGCCCTCCAGGATAGAGGTCTGCAGAGCCTGGCCTCTCAGATCCATGGCGGCATCCTCGGCTTGCTGCTCCACATCAGACAGAATTGCCTGGGGGAAATAAATCAAAACCAACACACACACACACATTTAGCAAGCACTTTTATCCAAATATAATGACAATGTCAACAGCTGAATAGGTCTTACACATACACCAATTATCAGTTATAGATTAATGACTAAATGTAATCAAAGCATTAAATGCAGTCCTTAAAATAAGCATAAAATACCAGAGAACTAACTAACTTAAGGCAGCAAAGAGGGAAATGATTGCTTTTATTTTTTTCCTGGAGAGGAGTGGGGGGCGGATAAGGGGGGGTGTCCATCCCATATATGGGAGTGTCGCCAAGGGGTACACTATTTAAGATTCAAAATCATATTTTAAGTGCATTATCTTATTTCATGAAATGTGGATATTTGTTTCACACTATCAGAGGAGACATACCACATGAGAATTCTGAAACTGTATAGGTCAAATAATACAAAATAAACAAATGTATAATGTTGCTGTTTCGTGCTTTGGTGTATTATGATTAACTCTACACACCTGCAGTGAGCGAAGTTGCTGTTGTTTCTCTTGCAGTGCCAATGTCTGTGCGTGTCCCTGTTGACTGATATCCTCCAACACCTTTGTTAATGAAAATTCTGGCGTTTTCTGGGTCTCTGTATTGTCTGGAATAACGATAGACCCAATGTAGTTACTATAAAGTTATAGAATACAATTAGTTTGAGGCGTTAACTCCATTTGGTTAAGCTAGCAGCCAGTACGGGTACACGGGGTCATTCCAAGTATGAAATGACTACGCTACTGTAGGCTACAAGCATATCTTATTATTTGTTCTTGAGCTAAAGTACGTAACATTTGATACCAGCATTTGTTTTTAATCTTACCGCTGGCGTGATTCGTTAAATGTGACATTGTAGACTAGAAAGTGTCAGTGATGGAGATGGAGTAGATAGCAGGCTATCTTGCTCAACTCAATTCGCTCTAGATTCTTGCTCTACCCACTAGATGGCGGTAGATAACACTTTTCCGTAATATTTTACTACAACAACAAAATGTTTATTGTTTTAGGGTACGTTATTTCAACACTAACCAAAACATAATTTAGTTTGTTAGTATTGAACATTAATTTAACTTAAAATAATGTATGGGGCCGTCACTTGAAAACAAAAAAATAAGACTACGATTCCCAGAATTCCTATTATGTACTTTCCTGACCTCATTTCCAGGTCTACTTCTTCTGCTCGTGTGCGTCAAGGCTGGCAGTTTTCATGTAGCCAACTAAAATGCGTAAACTATGTATTAATATTGCTGAACATCGTTTCAGTCGCTAACTAGTCAAATGCTTGTTCGTCGTTGGTTTCGTCTATGCGCTGCCTGCAATCGCCTTGCTCACTTTAACAGTCAAATAACAGGATGGAGGACACATCAAAACCTCCAATACCAAACAGTACTGAATGTAACACCAGGACGCCTCTGTCACAGTGATGTGGGGGACTTGTACGAGTATGATTCGGTTCAAAGATATGTGCGACAGCTCACAGAGGAACATATAGGACTCACCAAGAAGTTACAGCATGCACATGTTAGCGATTCAGAGAGGAAAGACTTTATCAAGAGACACGCAGAGTTGTTGCCCGTGTCCAATGCGATTCAGAGTATTAAGAAAGCCTTGAATGACCTTGACGAAGTCGTATCTCTTTTACGTAGTAAGTTGCACGCCTAATGTTCATGACTGTCTGTCTGAAAGCTGTATGGTAAATAATTTCTAATATAAAGGTGGCTGGTTGGGTCCTCGCCTCTTCTCGTTGTAGGTACTGCTGAAGCGAGTGAGGAAGACGAGCTAATGACTCAGCTGTTGAAAGAGGAAGAGGCTCAGATTTCAGAAAAAATTGAAGCCTTAAAAAAAGATGTACGTTTGTGTCAATAGACGCATGTAAGAATTATTTTATTGGTCCTTGAGGGAATATCCAATCATGTACTGTTAAGATACTATGTGTGTTGTTTTTTCAGTTGATCCGAACTCTTTTGCCCAGTGACCCACAAGATTCCAGCAATGTCTTCCTTGAAGTTATGTCAGGCAGAACAACAGGAGGTACACACTCTATACGTCAATGATATTGACACTGAATGCACAACTTTTAATCTCCTTTGAACAAAATTATTTGTATTGTAACAGCTGACCTGCCTGCCCAATGACTAGCCTGTTAATAGAAGTACCACACTTTTATCTGTGCTTTTGTGTGTCTTTTCAGGTGACATCTGTCAGCAGTTCACAAGAGAGATGTTTGACCTGTACCAGGGTTTCGCCTGCTACAAAAATTGGACATTTGAAGTGTTCAACTACTCTGCTGCAGAGTATGGTAAGGCAAGCAGGCAGCCCCTTGTTATGTTTTTCTCAATAAAATACTATGACATGGGCGCATAGCCTGTTAATATATCAGGCTGTTTATTATGTTTACAGTACCTTAACCCATCGCTCCCATACGTAGAGAGCAGACACTCTACAAGGTACACTAAAATCCGATGGGCTCTGGTGTACGTCGCCATAGCATCATTTGACGTGTCGGAGAGTGGGGTATAACCGTGCTGACCAGCCAACAATCATTACACATGCTTATTTATTACTTAAGTTTAATAAGTGGATGGATAAAGATATTCATTAGGTTGAGGTTTGGATGAGTTGGTCATAACCTATTGGATTGGGGAACAAGGTTAGCGTGGCTGATCCAACAACAAAGTCATTGTTAAGTCTATCTAGTGTAGTAAAAGGAAGTGAAATGTAGCTCATACATGACCATCTTATTTGTTTTTAGTACATAAGAATAATAACACTAAATGGACTGTTTTTGTTTTACACTTGGAGGTGCTACCAAATAGAGCTTTATTGTATTGTATGTAAATAGACCCAATGAGTGAATGAACGGTACCAACTGCTGCCTGTGCTCCTCAGGGGGCTTGCACCACGCGGCGGTACGCGTGGCTGGGCAGGACGTGTACAGGCACCTGAAGTACGAGGGGGGCACACACAGGGTGCAGCGCATCCCCGAGGTGGGCCTGTCCTCCAGGATGCAGAGGATCCACACCGGGACCATGACAGTCATCGTCCTCCCCCAGCCCACCGAGGTAGGCCATAGCACAGGGCTAGCTTTGAAGTAATCGCTGGATTGTTTGTGGTCCGAGTAGTACAGACCAATCACGTCCGTTGGGATAGAAAGTGAGGTGGAACAAAACATTAGCATTCCAATGTGGAGTTGTTATATGTATGTATATTTAAAGGGTAGACGAAATAAACTCCATTCTCGCATCTCAAGTACAAAATTGGACTACATGACGAGCAGCGGATGGAAGAGAAAGTCTTGGCCAGGTTATGGGCTGGCACCCTTAACCGCTGGAACCCTGAAACTATCCACAAAATATTGTACCCTGTCGGTCACCATTCCGTTCATCTGCTGTCATTGTGTTGGTTTATGTGTTTTGTATGTGTTCTCTTCTAGCTTGACTTCAGCATTGACCCAAAGGACCTGCGCATAGACACGTTCAAGTCACGTGGCGCCGGAGGCCAGAGTGTCAACACAACAGACAGCGCCGTGCGCATCGTACATCTTCCGACAGGTGAAACGAGCTAGCATGGCTACCATTGTTCTCTACAGGTGACACAAGCTAGCAGGGCGACCATTGTTCTCTACAGGTGACACAAGCTAGCAGGGCGACCATTGTACCATCTCTAGCTAGCAGGATGACCAATAACAGGTGAAACTAGCTAGCAGTATGACCAAAATCCTGTACATAATTTGTCATTCACGGTGTTAAAACCTAACCTGACATGCCAGAGGAATTGTTGTCACAAGTTCATCTGGGGAGTCATACATTGAAACTGTTTGTGAATGGCTGTACTTGACCGTTGATTGGATGCACCATCTGGTCGTTTCCGCTGTTGGCACACCTAAACCACGCCCGTATAGCTATAAACTTGAAGCTTATTGGAAAACCACGCCCGTATAGCTATAAGCACGACGCGGATTAGAAAGTTCAGTTGCTACTCGGACACATTCAAAATGATTCCAAGGCTTTCCAGACTGATTCTCACGGCGAAATTAAGATCATCCTGATCTCGCAAGGCTAGCTGGAACCTGCTTCATTTAAGAATCACATTTAAGAATATAATTTTATATTGTTGTTTCTACAGGTACAACGGCTGAATGTCAGCAGTCCCGCTCACAGCTGAAGAACAGAGAGACGGCCATGGGAATGTTGAGAACCCGCCTGTACCAGAGCATTATGGGTAAAGAGACAGAGCTGAGGCACACAGCACGAAAACAGCAGGTGACTGAATTGTCTGACGTAGTAAATTAAAGCAAGCACATAGCCTTCGATCTTACGCCTTTATCCCTAGCTAACTGTTGCACGTTCAATCCCTATTCAGGTGGGCACGCGGTCGCAGTCGGAGAGGATTCGCACGTACAACTTCAGCCAAGACCGCGTCACAGACCACAGGACTGGCTACGTCACCAGAGACATAAAGGTCAGTTTAGACTTCAGAACATCTCCAGAATGACCCCACGAGAAGGCGAGATGTAGACGTACGGTGCGGACGATGTAGTGTCATAAGGTGAACGTGTAAACTGAAGTCGCCGTCCATCCAGTCAATTAAAATCTGGTAGTTTATGACCGTTAGACTTGGAGGAGTCAAAGTCCGCTCAGGCTGTTGTGAATTGCTGCTCGGTGTGATGTCTAGATGCATCATAGCTTACAGGCTGTGATGCCTCGGGGGCCCTCTGTGCTGTTCCAGGAGTTCATGAGAGGTGGCGAGGCCCTGGATGAGCTGATCTCTGACGTTCTTCACCACAGCGAGAGAGAGTCACTGCTGGACCTGGTGGAGAGCAACCCTGGCCTGAAGCAGCCCGAGCCAGCACAGTCCACGGACTGACCCTTGACCTCTGAACTGTGCTGAACAGGGTATTACCAAGCACTGGTTAAACAAACTGGAAATTAATACGAATTTGTTTTACAGGTTGGATTATGGAAAGCTATCAAATGTTGCTGAACCATGACTGATCTGAAGTGAATTTGATTCATTCTGTGAATGTGCACTTAAGATTTTTGGTTTGTTTACATTAATAGCACAGGGCAGCAGACCTATAATGTAAAAAGCTAATTTTATGAATGTAGTATTGATAGTTTCTTGCAAGTCAGTATAGGAAAAACATTTACAAACTCTCCAAAACCCAGAATGATAACCTTGAAATGTAAGGTTGTTTCCCTAACCATAATAAATGTTTGTTGTATTAACACTGCCTCAGAGTTATTCATCTTCATTAGCAAGTATGATTAACTTTCTTTAATTTAAAAATACAATTATTTAGTATTGCAAAACAAACTTGTAATCCAAACATCAGAATGACCCAATAAAGTTATTTTCCCAAGTTGTTTCTAAATAATTTAGACTAAAACGTTTTATTTCATATTCATACAAATTAAAAATAGACCATTGTTATTAGTAGTCCTAATTTTTATTTTCTGTGAAGTCTTGACTTAACTTGCTAGTACAAAAAATACAGATAAGAGGAAAAAATAGAAGAACTTGCATTTACAAGACATTAGAAATATTTACACCCATTAAAATGCCAGCTGGGACGTTGATAATATACGTCTTCAGTAATATGCAGAAGGGTGAACTTCCTGAGAAGTTTAACATTCATACAATTAAAAAAGTTTTTTTTTTTTATGTCATACGAAATGTCAATCCTCCCTTCACCAACTTTTGGAGTTAATCGTCCTTGCCTCTCTGACGAAGACTCCTGGACTTGCCATTTTGCATTTTGCTTTTCTTGAACGAAGCTGGACCCCCCTCCTGTCCGAGGGAGGTGATGGTACGCTCCCTAAACTTGGACTTGGGCTTGGGCGCTGGGGGAAGCGCTTCTGCCATGCTTGCGGTGTCCACTTGGGGGAGCTGCAGGTCCACACTCGCGCTGGGGAGGGGCGGAACAACCCACTTCATTAGTCACATGGCTTCCTCCCCCATAGGACTTATTATATAAGAACTCTCCACAGGCCCAACCGAAATATACAGCTTACGAAATATACAGCTTAAACGTTCATCTGATGGAAAAAATGTCCACTTACAACACAATTACTGACAACCAGTACATCTTAATCTGAAATCTGGAAAAATAAATTGCAATTACAACATTTATTTCTCTCAAATCCTTTACAAACCAAGTTGAGCATTCTGTGTCTGCATTGATCTGACCTGGGAGGTAATGCTTGTTACGAGTGGCGGCCCCATAGAAAGATACGGGGACACTAGTGGCATAGGTCTATTGATGGAACGCAGCTCTCAGTGACTTACTAGGGGTCGACCACCTGCTTGATCTTCTCCCAGGCTCCATACGCGTTGGCCATCCTGGTCTTCCTGACTTGTATCACTATCTTGGGTTTTTTCTCCGGCTCAGCCACAGGCGGTGGTTTCTGCACCTCCTCCACTGGCTTCTCCTCGCCGGCGTCCTCTTTCTGCTCGCCGACGTTCCTTTTCTGGTCGTCGTCGCCCGCGACCGCTCCCTTGTCTCCCTCCTTTTCTGTAGCCTCCGTCTCTGCTTTCCTTTGCTGAGAACAGGAGATGGGTGTCCAAGGTGAAGCATGAACATCCTCACACTATTTAGGTGTAGTACTGGCGCTCGCCAACAGAGGAAGCCCTAGACAATCACTAGTCCGTCCTATAGGAAAGTCTCAGGATAATAACACAACTGCTCACCTCCAAGCTGCTCTGGGGGTCTATGGGCTGCTGGCTGGTTTGCCCGTTGCTCTCTGCTTCAGCAGGGGCCTGCTCTGCTTCGGAGCTTTCCGTCCCGTCCGCATGCGCCGTTTGCTGGGTGCCGGGCGGCTCGGGCTGCCACTCCATCTCTCTGGGAGGGAGATGTGCGGGCCTCACCCAGCTGGACTCTGGTGTGGAGCAGACAGACAATGGACCGTCACGAACGATCCCAAAAGAAAGACGCACCGACACATAACACCGAGTACGGAAATGTTGTATTTGGAGATTTAAAGTGACGTCATATAACTTGGTCCGCACAGTGACGTTAGGGGTGAAACATACTATTTGGTCACTGCATACTACCGACTAACTGGTTTATTGTCACCCTCTGTGAAAAACACACTTGGAACACATCTTCTTTCCTAGCAGTAAGTTATCACTCATCATAGTTTTTAGTGTTTAAAGATATAACACTAGACATATTACAACACAGAAATATTCCAAAGTTAAATGTCATTCCACACCATCATCAGTGCATGGGTGTATTTTGAGCTAAAGAAACTCTGCATTCAATGGCAATTACACATGTTTAAGTTTTTCCCAAAAGCTACATACTGACCTCCAGTCTCTTTGTTGTAATAGTACATATAGCCTTCAGGACTGGCTGCTTCCATCCATGCACCGTCTGAGGAGCTCTAACACAAACGCCAGTTCACAGCAAACCGTTAGCAGCAATCATAGCTACTCACCATCTTATACAGGTAACCACAGTGATAGTAGTCCCCCCCCATCCCCCAATGACACGAGATACCTCGCTATGTCCAAGCTGAGCTGTGTTTGAGTCTCCCTGGAAGCCTTCTGGCCTGTCCCATTTGGATTCTGTACAGAACACAGCCCTTAACCACAGCATGGCCCAACGCATGTAAAGAACAATGCAGTCAGCCACGGCTCTCCCTACCTCCAGTTACTGAGTTGTAGAAGTATGTGTGTCCGTCCTCCGTCCGTCCTTCCACCCAAGCCTCTTGTTCCGCTTGTGCCTGCTTGCGCTTTTTAGCTCTTGCTCCCTTTCTGCCCTTTTCTTGTTGATGGGGCGGAGGTTTCGCCACGACTGTTACCGTCTTAGTTTTCGCTGCTGTTTTCGCTGCTGTTTTTGTTGTTGTTGTTGTTGATGTTGTTGTTGATGATGGTGTTGTCGTCATTTGTGTCTGGGAACCTAAACCAACAGAGAGGACATCATGAAGATGTAAAAGTTTAGATGACAGACGGGAAAGCTTTTACCCATGAAAGGATTGGTTTGTTTTCCTATGTGTGTGTGTGTATGTAGCACAACCTCACTGATGCCTCTAACTGGGCATATAACGTGGCTCAATGAGAAAACGTTTAAGGCTTAAAAAAACATAATGAATCTCCTTTTAGAAAATAGGAAACTCACAGCATCTATCATTATGCATTTTACCATAAATAAATAGTCAGAAACCAAGCTTCTGTTGGGTTTTATAGCATAGCGACATACGTGTGAGAATAGGGCAGTTAACAGGCAGTGACCGACTTTATTTAGCTAATGCTTGAAAACACATTCACCTCCAAGTAAACAACACAAGTAAAAAACGCCCATCTTTTTACTCTAAGTAACAACAAACCAATTCTTTACCTCCAAGTAAACAACACAAGTAAACAAGACACTCATCCTTTACCTCCAAGTACCTCAGCATAACTGACACCTACCTGACTCCATTGCAATCCTCTTTATGTCCTCCTCATACGCTTTCAGCGCGGCTTCCTCCATCGTTGCAAAGTCCTTGGACATGCGCGCCTCCTGTTTGGCCTTGTCCAGGCTCTTCTGTTTAATCTGCAAGCAAAAAGAGCAGGGAGAAATATGACGCAGCTGAAGGGGGGGGGGTTAAAAAAAAAAAGAGCATATATCTGGTCCTTATCTTTCAGAGCAGCTTTTCAAATGTGCCTGCCAAGAATCTTAACTTTTATAGCGCCGCTCGTGTATGATTAATGGCAACAGTGCCCCAAATACTACAGCTAATTTATTTAATATCGTTATGTAATGCATGTGGTTCAACTGTCCATCCATCAATCCATCCATCCATCTTCATCTGCTTATCCGTAGTCAGTCGCAGGGGCAGCAGCTCCAGCAGGGGACCCAAACTCCCCTTTCCTGAGCCACATTAGCAAGCTCTGACTGGGGGATCCCGAGGCGTTCCCAAGCCAGTGTGGAGATATAATCTCTCCACCTAGTCCTGGGTCTTC
>JAODLL010082658.1:0-15159 GCA_026546735.1 Forbesichthys agassizii
GTACCTTGTCGTATAGGTGTTCGGTTGTTATAGTGGGGTGGTGGGCAATGGTCAAATTGGTCAGGCTTCCACAGTCTCTCTCTCTCTCTCTCTCTCTCTCTCTCTCTCTCTCTCTCTCTGTGTCTGCTCTATCTATGGTACTTCTCCCATAGAGTTTTATAGAGCATTGACCAGTGAAGAGTGACCGCCCACTTTTTTGGGGGCTCTGGTGCCGGAATAAAAATTCTCATAAATTTTCTCCATTGACTTGACGTTAAATCCTTATTTAAAGTGTTTTAAGCCTGGAACCAAGCCATCCAGCTAGAGTGATCGTGACCATAAACAATTTGATTTGGAGCAAAAAAACATTTAATAAAAACGGAAAAAAGGCAAAGGTACAAAACTGTGAACATAACATATCCATTGCGAATCCAAGAAAATGCATATTTTTCCTTGGTTCTTCCTAATTTGTTATCAGATTGGGTATATTATATAATTATAATAGTATAATAAACACTCGTACTTTCAGCGCTAGCAATACTCACTAGCTGATGTGACTTTGCGGGGTTTGAAACATTTCCATGGTAACAAAGCGCACCGATCTTATTGGCGTTCCGAAGCGCTAAAGAAAATTTGCGAGATTAGGATGGTATCACGAGGATAGCCAGTTCCACCAATCAGATATGTCGCTTTCACACTTTAGGATTGTGGGTACTGTAGTAGTTATACCATTGAGTCACAACCTCGTACTGTAGCTTTTTGGCTTCCAAGATTAAAAGATTTTATGAGGATTTTACGAAAAGTCAGTGGAGAAAATGAATGGGAAGTTTACTTCCGGAAACTCACTGTTACGCTCTATAGAGGACTTTATGTGGTCTGTCTCCTCTACATAATGTCTCTGGCTCCATTTCCACCTGTGCGTAAATAAAGAACAGAAAACGCAGCAGGGCAGCCATAAACCATAGTGTCTTGGGGTGGTGTAACACCAAAGCTTTCTTGTGGTTTTCCAGATGTAATTAAACAATCTAGCCCAGTTATAAAGAAGCAGTTGCAGCTAGATGCAGCATTGTTGAGATAGTGATACAAGCATGGCATTTTGCATGTGGGGCACCTTTTGGCTGCTTATTAAGGAATTACCATTGGCCAAAGGAGAATTCAATATGTAGCCATTGTTTCAAAATGGCTACCATGCTATGGCTACTGGATGCAATTATCTTGAGTTAATCCAAACAAGATAATCAAATAAAGATTTGAGGGTTCCTGTTTTGAAACATTATTCTATTTTCCAGTTATTAACAACAGTTAAAGGCTACAGGGGCACACCTCTTGAATACTGAAGACAATACTGTAGTAGTACCTACTGTAGCTGCTGTGTTTAATTTTATTTTAATAAATATGATTGTTTTCCTGGTATATTTAAACATGCAGTATATACAAACAATTTGCCATATGGAGAATAATTGATTGGGATTATACCGTATATTGTTTTTGGAGTCATCAAGTACACCTTCCTCCATAGATGTTTTAATATTTCAGGCACTAAACGCGTTACTGCCAGTATGAAATATTACAGTAAAGATGTGTTTTTTATTTTATATTATTTAAACTACAGAAGGTAGACTACATAGGCTTACTGTAAGATAATTTAACATGATGGTGAATTTACATATTGAGCCTTGTCCCCAATTGACCCCAATGGCCGTTTTGTACATATAATTTCGATTGAACATAAAGGGTATGGGATCAAAGTATAACAAAATGTATTTTTAAATACATTTTACAGTGCATAACCTCACCATTGTTTTATGTCCTGTCAGTATTAAACCAACCTATTGTATATGCCCTTTAAGATATACTGTAACTTCTATGGGTTGCGATCGAGTTCAGTACAATATGTATCAATAGAAATCACTGGGGCAGGATATGGGGCAGAGTGGAGAGGTTGTTCTTTACCCTGGTAGGACATGGATTGGGACCAAGATGAATGCACATGGAAATAAATGCTAGTTGGTGGTGGTAATTTTGGTCAGAACAATATGACCTCTTGTGACTCTTCATTATCCAGGCTAATTCTCAAAGTAGTTTTATACCAGTGTGTACTCTGAGGCATAATGTACAGTACAGATGGAGAATAGGAAGATGTATCTGGTTGACAGAGAGTAAGGTTAGATGTCAAATGTTTGTTGTGAATGCACTTTGATGCATATATATAATATCCAGATCAAGTAATTAACAAATGTTAACCCCCTAATCCTAATTAACCTCCATTATGTTGTTCCTTCCCTGAAGGAAGATTGTAACTGGAGGATATATCCAACTAATGAATCAATCTTTAAGAAATATGACCTCTTTCTTTCTGCTCAGTGTGTGTATAAGAGAGACAGAAAGAAAGAAGGCATGATCTCCAACTGTGAAACTTGGTGTGATTAAACCCGTATTGTTCTAATAGAAACCAGGTGTTTCCAGACTGTAAACGTTTTCCCATGGATTTTTGTGGGCAACAGATTCTTAACCTATTCTGACAATAGAATTACATGCTTTGTCATTCTTCACTTTTTAAACGACAAAACAATAGTCATGTAAGCTTGTCATGGCAGTTTTACATTCATCAATCCTCTATATATACAGTATGTTTTATTCCCTCTGTGCTCAAGAAAACTATTTTAAAACTTTTATTTTTTACTCCACCTGTTATAGATAAACACATGATGCCAGGTTATGTAAGAACCATTGGAGTGTGTAATAAATATAGCCGTGATACTGTAGCTGTCCAAAACATAAATTAATCTCACCCAGAAGTGTTTTCTGAAGCAAACAGAATTAGCGGGCAGTTTAATGGATTGGGACTAGATCTTCCTCTGTATAAAAACACAAATTCTCTCTTTCCCAACCCCATAATCTGTACCCAGATACGCAACAGATGCGCGGGCGCTCTGGAAAAATGAACTCGGCTTGGGAATATACGGTCAGAAAATTTATAGCACATGCCTGGGACAAGCCTTCAGGGGGGGGGTGGTGGGTGTGTGTGTGTGTGTGTGTGTGTGTGTGTCTTTGAGCCTTGTTTCTATTATACTGGGAAGAGACTATTGGAGGGGTCTGCTGTAGAAGACCTTCCGTTCAACAGCATGACCCAATCGCAGAGGAGAACACCCGTCCCCCCTCTCCCCCCCATCCACACACATCTGGGATTTTCCCATCACAGGATTCCACATCAGTCACCGGACGCAGTCGGGGAAAACACACACCCTAACACACACACACACACACACACACACACATAACACTCATACATACACACATGAAAGCTAACATTAATTAAACTATCTCTGAAAGTGTGCCAGTTTTGTCAGGGCAATGAGCAAATGAGCACCCTCTGAATGGCCCGGTGCCAATACAAACCATTGGTGAGTCAGTTAGATAAAAACATTCTCCGGCTGACTGATGTTTCCTCTTCATGTATCCCCATGTTAACCTCCACCACCACTGACGACCTCTGCAGCGTAGACGAGCCACAGCGATGGTCACAAAATGAACCACAGTCCCCAATATGGCCGGTATATGGCACTTTGACAGCCAGTAAATGTTTCTGACTGGTGATGGAACGGAATGGTGAGCTGTTTGCCTCTGCAGTGATTCACGCCAGACAAGGTTAGAGCCGGTTGTCAACACCCCCTGTCACTTATACTCCCCAGGAGTTTGAGGGGATGACTTATCAGTATTTGTGCAATTCCATGACTTCTCGTCAGTCAGCGGGGCCCAAAGACAGACACCTTGTTGAATGATGTTTGATAGTTAATCATCAATTATAGTTAGTCATCACTTTTGATTTACTTAAACTTATTTGACACACTTAGCGTTATATTGACCCTTTTTTATGGGCCATATTGCAGTATGATGTTGCGTACTGTATTTCTGGTTTTGTTGGCTGTATGCTCAAGCACAAAACTAAGTCAGTTCATAAAGGTGTTTCAGGAGAAAATACATGATCCTTTTTCCTTTTAATGATGATTCATGCTGACCACAGTAGCAACTCTGTGACATTGTGTGGATTGGTTGTTGGACAACAGTGGGGTTGTGTGACTTCTAAGATATGTTCCGCCCTTGGCTACACTCACAAGGCTAGTCAGGAAGAGAAAAACCTTTTTAAAAAATTCTCCTCATCTTGGTTATAGGCCATTTAGCAGACACTTTTATCTCAAGCAGCTTCGATTGATTGCAATACTAGTATTAAGGAGCAGGTATGTGGGAGGCCCCTTGCTTAAGAGTGTTTAGAGATACAGTACGTCACGCATGTTGGTGATCAAACCCACAACCTTTTGGCTGGGGTTTGGTGTTGCTGTAGTTACAGTATGATTTTACTACTGCGCTAAACTATTTGCCCCTTGGAGCATCGACAAGTATTTTTGTAGGGGCTTTAACGTATGCTATCATTTATTCATTTATTTATTTACATACTTATTACTTGTTCACTAGTTTGTTTGATTTGTGTAATCAACAACTACAAAAACAAAATAAAATGTGAAATAAAACAGGACTTCCATGGAGAGGAGATTAACAATAATTTAACTGTGTACTTGTGTGTGTGTGTGTGCACGAGTGTGTGTGCGTGCATGTGTTCAGTTTTCCTGCATGCTGCATTTACCCACTGGGGTCTGACCAAGTGGGGCTGAAAATAGCACCATGCGAGTCACCAGAGAAAACATTCCACGGTCTTACAGGCTGATGCTAAGGTTTGACGAATCCTTGTTCGTTAAGTCTTTATTATTTATAGGCATGCCTACCTATTTTTCTGTGAGTTTAAGAGAAAAAAAAAATGTAGTAAGTGTAAATATGTTATCATACTTGGGCTGCTGTACATTACCTATCTAGCACATTGATTTTACAGTTTAAATTTATCAGGAGACTTTGTGCGAAGTAAAGTCCTGATTGATACAGTAAGTCATTATAAAACTATCTCCAGCTCTAACTAATTCAGTTCCCTGGTCAGGTTTAAAATATACCCCACCTGACAAAGACAAAAGTTTGTTTCAAAACTGGACATGTGGAAAATGGAGCTCCTAAAATTGTCTCCTTTCACAAGCCATAACAGGATGTCTGTCTGTGTGAACCTTAAATCACTCAACCAATGTTCAAATGGCTGTGTTGATAGCACTTTTGATCATCATCTTCATTATATGACCACACAGCCAAGTCATTTGCTGAATGTAACGTGTCAAAAAAACAACATCGTTGTGAGTGTTGCATTATTGCTTGTTAGAGTTACTGCTGGTGACAATAGCCCAATAGGTTATGTCTAATTCATAACGCTCAAGCTAATGTACAGTGCTGCTTGAATGTGTAGGCCTACTCTAAAGTGATTAAATAATATGTATCATGATTATTGAAGGGGGGGGGGGTTACAAAGCTTTTTGTATCAGGCACTTGCAGTACAGAAAACCTCACTTGCGTTACAATATCTGCTGAAAGTGGCTATTTTGTCTACACAAATAAAGTTAATGAGCGGAACTTCCTTTTCTGTTAAAGGGTTGACTATAATGTATAAACTACTGTTACTGTAGATAAATCCTAATTGCTTCTGGGGATGTTCAGAGTAGACTAGTTGGTAGGTATAGCCTATTTTAATATTGATGTTTTATTTTTACTGTGAAGAAGCATTAAGGCCATATGATGCCTCTTGTGCCAGGCTGGTGGGGAGGGGTGTTTGGTCTGAAGTGTAAGCTTTGCTACGTGTGGATGTGTGTAGCCACACACAGCACACATGCTTCTGGTCTGAATGTGAAGGTTTCTCTTTGTGCTGTGGTTTCAGTGCGTCGACATTTCGCGATTCTTCACTAAACCATTAAGAACAAAAACGAAAGAAGATTACAAAAATCGCACATAAAACTTTATCCCAACAAAATGTTAATCACCATGCAATCTTCGCCTGACTACTTGGATAATACCATTCATTGAAGTGAATTGAGGATTCGTGATAATATGCGCAATTGGAGCTTTGTACAATGACATCTAAACGAAACTCGACTAAACTAAAGCTCAGGCGATCGTTTAGCGAACAGCTGCGGAACTCCACGTCCAAAGCTTGGGATTTACTCTGGAAAAATGTCAGGGAGCGACGACTGTCAGGTCAGTACTCTAAAGCAAGACCTGTTATTGCCAATGAATGACCAATATTTATAGTGCATTTTTTTCTATGTGGCCTTGTGATCATCCATCAGATAGCAGTCGACACTTAAAATAGATAAAATCCGATTGACTACGAACGATATATATCATACACTTTAAACTTTTAGTAGGCTATGCATTAGATGCCCTAGTTAAATTTACATAATATGAAGCTTCAAACAAAAATCCACAATGTGGATCATTTCTTCCTGGTAAATATTCCCCAAATGAGAATCTAATAATAGGAAAACGCGGATTGCATTTGATTGTTTAACACATAAAGTATATATTTGAATAATATGGCATTGCTCTGATTGAGAGCGCGCTTGTGGGAGCTCTGCGTTATTTTATTTCACCACTTGGTGGAGCTACTGCGCAACATTTTATGATGTTGGTCTATGTTGGTTGATGCATTCTAGAGAACACAAACAAGCACACGAAGGTATAAAATAGCAGGCTATTTCAAATTAGGTATAAAATGTAATAATTGTGTAATAGCCAATATTTTGATATTTGATGTGAACACATGGGACATTTCCACCACAAACACCTCAGAGAGATGGGGAGAGGGAGAGAGAGAGGGGGGTTTATTTTGTATTACCTTGATTAAGCTTTTTCTGTTTTTCCCTTACCTGTATACTATATTACAATATGTTTATTTGAAATAGTATAATTGTTTGCTTGAATATGTTTGGGTGCAGTGGAAAACTGTTCTTTAAAGTACTTGTGCAGTAACAACTATGGAGGCTAGCTGTATCTCTACACTGTATTGTGTGCAGTAGCCTAGTTCTTCAAGAGTTCATGTGTCACAAAAGCAAAGAATCCCTACTGGACTTTAGCAGCTGTTCGTCATTGCTTAAATAGTTTATGCATTTCTTTGCATGGCATATCCATATTTACAGAGCAGCAGTACTAGGTCTACAGCTGTTAGATCTTCTGCCCCTTGAATTGATGTTTTAAATGAAATGTAAACTACCTTTATAAACTACATGCGTCGGGTCGCAGGAGCAGCAGCTTCAGCAGGGGACCCCAAGCCTCTCTTTCCCGAGCCACATTAGCAAGCTGACGGGATCCCGAGGAGTTCTCAGGCCAGTGTGGAGATATAATCTCTCCACCTGGTCCTGGGTCTTCCCCGAGGCCTCCGCCCAGCTGGACGTGCCTGAAACACCTCCCAAGGGAGGCGCCCAGGGTGCATCCTTACCAGATGCCCGTACCACTTCAGCTGGCTCCTTTTGACCCGAAGTTCCTCACGGATAGCATAGCTTCTCACCCTATCTCTAAGGGAGAAGCCAGCCACCCTCCTGAGTACACCCATTTCAGATGATTTTTTTTTTCTCTGCTTGTCTCATTTTTAAAGGTTGTGAAAGCACAGGGTCAGTTGTGTACAAACCAGCACTTCTGGGTGAAGCATGGCACCTTTTAAAGGATTGTTAGGCCTACATTAAATGACCATTAAAAATATTAGTTGGTGTGCTATATATACTATGGCCCTACATGTGACGAATCGGGGCAGGTGAACCCAAGCGCAGAAACAAAGAGGAGGCAAGACTGGAAGGTTAGGTGTAGCAGACTATAAACAATGAGCCTCCAAGAGGCACACCTATTTTATTTTAATCCTTACTTACAGCTGAGGAGTGTCTACTACAAAGAAGTCTGGTTGAATTACTGTAGGCTACACAGTAATAATGTTTGATACAGTATAATCTTAAATCCAGCCAGAGGTTCAGTAGTAGGCCAAATGTAGTTTGATCTAAACTTGCACCCACAGGACTGCATATGCTATATTGTGTCAGACTGTGTAAAGCAGGCTTTAAGCAGGACTATAGTAAGCTTTCTTTATCACACGGGTCTTACGTGGTTGTTGTTCTAATACTTGAGCTCAACTGGAAAGTATCTCTAACAGGCCAACACTGTCTATTAGTGAGTTCCCGCAACCCAGACTCAAGCACTGTGGATCACTGTACGGAAAAAGGCGTCATATTGGGGCTATTCTTAAGCCTCCTTCCCAAACCACAGGAAACCTGGCCACGCCAGGACTCGGGCTTCCCCGGCCATTATACACCAGTCAGCTTGAGAAATGCACCACATCAAACTGGCGTGTAAACATTGCTCTGTTTCTTCTGTGGCCTCGATCAGCTGTGAGCATGCGCCTGACTTCCTAATGCTATGTTAAATGGCTTAAGTATCCCTTCCAGTTACACCTGGCTGTAATGATTGCTGAATGTGAGGCTCTTCAATGAGCACCACCTAGAGACTGATTTAACCGCAGCTGCATTTGTTAGGGTGACCTCCTTTGCCATTCTGTAATGACATAGTGTTTCTAAACAGAGAATGAGTGTGTGTGTGTGTGTGTGAAAGAGGCTGTTGTGAGCGCTAGGATTCATGTGCCTGTACCTCCTAGACATGGGCGTGTTGGAACAAGTCTGATAAAGACTCACCATGGTGCGTACGCCACCACTAAGGAGACGCGTGACATGATAACGGTAAACACAGAGATAGCGGCGTCCAACCAGCCGACTCTGAGCTCTTTCGCAATCGTTCCGAACACAAGGGCACGGTTGACAGAAACACCGGGGGTGGCGTGCATCTGTCATTACTGTCCCGCATAGCAGTGCCTGGTTGAGGCTGTAACGTGAGATGTGTGACGCACACCGCGGTGGTTCCTCAGTCTAGACGCACAGTTACATTAGATAGGCTCACACTGAGAGTGTTGTTAAAGGTTAAAGATGGAGTCAGCCATTGTATATGAATACATCTTTTGTCAAATTCAGTCAGTCTACTCAGTCTGCAAGCTGCCCCTTTTGTGTGCTCCCTGGAAAAAAATAATCTGGTGTTTTTACACAGCCTTGGCTCTGTGAATGGGAACACAAACAAAGGGGTGCAGACCGCACCACACAACACTACCATAGCCTTGGCAATGTGTGTCTAATGTGTGCGGCGGGGTAGCAGCCTATGCCATTGAAGGGAGAGATGTTTTTATTTTGATCCAGCTCAAATATCAACAATCTTTCTCCAGCATCCATGGCTACCTTTAAAAAGTGCTATCGTTCCTCAGTAAATCTACATTTAAACACACATTTAGTGTGTGGGTGTTGGCGTGTACTAGGTTTGGCCAACAAGTGACATCACTACACAGTGTCGCACCACTCCTCAACATCTGAGTACGGGGAAATATCTGGCGTGTGGGATGGCTCATTAAACCCAGGAATAGCGTATGAACGTGCCTTAAGGCCCCACAAACGTGCTTGTCAATTGTAGCCTTTGTGTGCTCAAGTTAAGGTGGGCTTTTTTCGTCCCGGGAGCCAGACAGACAGGGGCTGTGTACATGTTTAACACCATGCCTGCGCTAACACAGGTGTTTTGTGTAGATGCTGGGTCTTGTGTCAAAAAAATGGTCCCCCTGCCAAAATCTGTCCAGATTTTTTATTTTCTGTGTGGAAAGGATTACGTTTTCTGCATTTTATAGAAAAAATAATCACTTCAATCAATTTTTAAAGTATATATAATAGCCTACACACACACACACACACACACACACACACACACACACATATATATATATAGTTATATAGTAGGTACAGTAGGTTTGTAATGGTTTTTGCTGAATAACAAAAACATACGTACAATACAGTAACAGTCTGTTTGTTATTGTATGTCCACTATTGTGGACATGGTTGTTCTTGAAAATGAAATGTGCAATTTATTGGAAAAGTGGGACGGTTGTGTGCCAATCTGGAGGAGGGGGGGCATATTTCAGCAGGGTATTCAGCACAGACTGGCTGGGCTTGGCAGTGGGTTTGGACTGCATTTTAGCTCCCAAGGACAAGCTTGTTCCATATTACAAATCTCACATACAAATGGAACTAGCTTGGCAGGCAGCTGCCGTTCTTGATTATAAAATGAAGCCAGTAATAAACTGCATGTTAAAATGATGTTGTCAAGGTGAAAATAAATTGCATGCAGATGAGGCAGACCTCTAGGATGAATGGCGGCACTACAGCTAGATTGTATATCCATGATTAGCAGTGCCAAATGTTGCAACTCTGGGTTCAGGTCAAGAGATAACTGACCACGATGCGGTCAGTTGTGTACAGTGTACTTAAAGTGGGTACTGCGTTTTGCTATAATGTGACAGTATATGAGACACCTCATTCTCACATCACAGTTTTATTCACTGACTTGACTTAATCCAGGTTGTTATATTCTAAGACCTTGTTCACTGAAGCACAAGTAGCAAATATTGCATGTTTTGCTACAAATGAACATTATGCGCCTCTCTCTCTCTCTCTCTCTCTCTCTCTCTCTCTCTCTCTCTCTCTCTCTCTCTCTCTCTCTCTCTCTCTCTCTCTCGACTCACTCGCCCAGTGTCCTTGGCAGTGGTGTGAGCAGCAACAGCGGGCATGTTGTTTCAGTTCAGGCAGGTCTACAAGTGTGTTGTTTCTAAGACCCTTCGTACGCCCTTTGTAACCACCCACTCCCTCACTCAGCTCCCAGGCTTTCCTGTAGTATTTCTATTTCCCCCAAAAACACTGACAAGACCCCCACACAGATGGTGGATTGAGTTAAAGGTGTAGTCAGTCATTCTGTAGATTTGATCAAAACAAGACCTCTCTCTTCAATGCCATAGGCTGCTCTCTCAGAAGCTCCGCCCCACACATTGGACACACAATGCCACGGCGTGCATAGTGTTGTGTGGTGCGGTCTGCACCACTTTGTTTGTATACCATTTCCAGAGCCAGGCCTGTGTAGGAACACCAGATTCAATTTTCAGCATGCACACAGGATGGGCAGCTGTCACTATATTAGCTATTAGCTAGTTAGCTAGTGTGTTAGCCATTATGACATGATGCATCAATTATTAACAGAATGTTCTTTGCTTACAATTGCTGGTGTGACTGTCTTTTGACAAATGTACTAATTGTAAATCACTTAAAACGCTAAATGCTCTGATTATAAAAATATTCACTGAATTTGACCATGTATTAGCTTACAATTGTTGACTCCGCCTATAAATCATAGTAGGGCGTGCTTCCAGCACTCCTCTGGTGCGATTGGCTGTTCCACAGTGTCGTCACCCCCCCCACACACATACACACACCACCCCACCCCTTCCTCTAGCTTGTGTGCTCTCTCTGTGTGTGTGTGCTCACTCCAGACGTGTGAACTTCCCTGTTGGTTAGCAGAGTGTCTGTGTGCCTGCTGTGTGTGAGGCCAGTAGCTGCAGAGTATAGAGGACTACATAGACAAGTCTGACTGGAACTCTATGGGAGAATTCATTAAAGAAAAAGGCAGTTGGAGTTTAGAGCAAATCGTCTGCGTTACACTGTAAACTGACGAACCTTAGCGCTGACTCCAGCCGACTGTGCCTGTGAAGGACTTTGGTAGCGGTCAGTTGTACGTACAAGAGCCCGTCTGTGGAGAGATGTTCCGGGAACCTGGGTCCACGGGCAGTGTGTGCCTGGGCAGCATGACGCCAGAGACCCAGGACATTTACCTAAGGATGGACCACCACAGGAGGCGCTCAGGCTACAGGCTGGGCAGGATCATTGCCAGACAGCAGCTGCTCCAGAAGATAGTTGCAGGTACTGTAGTACTATAGTGTCTCTGCTTAAAGGTATACTGTAGTCAGTCATTCTGGAGAGAGCTTGTGTTGATTTATGAATAGGATCAAAACAGAAACGGGCTGCATCACTTTAGGAGCTGTTCACATTTCCAGAGAAACACTGGATTATTGGATCATGTTGCACATAGAAGCTCTGAGCGACCGAAGCTAGACCGTGGGGAGATATTTGCTGAATTTGACAAAGTGTACTAGCTTACAATCGCTGACTCTACCTTTTCATTACATAATTAGCATTAGTTTCTGTGTGCTTTGGAAGGTATGCTGAGAATAAGAAGCACAGTTAACATGGTGAATAGTTTTCACATAGTACAGAGGCAGAACAGTTTGAGAAGGTCCATTTGAAAGGAAGGACTTGTCATTGAACAACCACAGCAAGACCTGATAATGTACATTAGTTATATACACTGTATGTACTACTGTATTATCAGTGTGAATACGTGGTGTGCTGGTGGCTGACTGGGCAGTCCTCTCAAGAACGTCTTATTCATGTTTGCCTTTAAATCCCAACTGACAGCGATTGCGAGCTTCAGTCTATTTTCGCTGTGAGAATCAGTCTGGAAAGCCTTGGAATCATTGTGAATATGTAGTAAGGAGTAGCAACTGAACTTTCTAATCAGTGTCGTGTTTATAGCTTTACAGGCGTGGTTTAGGTGTGCCGACAGCGAAAATGACCAGATGGTTCATCCAATCAACTGCCGAATATATTTTTTGAAAGTAACTGCCCTTTACAAACCATTTAGATGGATGGCTTTCCAGATGGAGTTGTGACCTAACAATTCATGTGGCATGTCAGGTTAAACTGACAGACCATTCTGTGAAAATAATCTTAAGGAAACAAACATCAGTTTACTCAAGCACGACCTCAAATGTTGTCAACCTACTTTGTACAGGTGCCATTTTGTTTGCTAGTGTTAAGGTGCGACACTGATAAGTGATAATCAGTTGTCAGTCATGTTCAATAACAACTAGGAACCCAAACAGAAATGGAAATAAGATACTGGATGTCTACCATATATATTTGATACGTCCTGGGGCTCATGTTGTGTTTGTGTGTGTGTGTGTGTGGCTGTCTTAACAAACAGTCTGGCTTGCCCTAAACACTTCACTTTGTCTGTTGTCAGAGTTCCTACCTGGGGTTTTAACACCCTGTCTTGAGGGGGAGGGGGTCGCATTTAAGACAAGGGATAAAGTACTACGCCCCTCCCTTCGACAGGTGTGAGCGCGAGCCCTGGAACTAGATAAAAAGCTGTCTAATGTTTCACAACAAAACCTCATCTGGGCTTTAGCCAGCAGCGGGAAAAGCACAATGTTTACATGTTTTAATTATCTCAGTCACACACACACACACACCTTCATTCATGAGCAAGATAATGTACTTACTCTGAAGACGAAAGATTAATCCAACTCAATAAGCTTGCATAGTGGTTATACACAGAGCTGAGACATACACAGGGCCTATTCTTTGTCTATGAAGATGTCATCAACTTCTGTGTAGGAAGCCTGGTTTACAGCCAGGGAATCTTAGATCAGATGGTCTCGGGCATGTGAAGTCATGCTTCTGAACATGGGCTCGTCAAGTTTGTTAACAAACAACAATTTAGGTTTTCTGCAGGGTATTAGCGAAGAAGATTCAGTATTTACATTATGACTGTGTGTGGTGATGTTCCGTGAGTTAAAATTCTTTGATTAGCTACATAATATTGATATTGGTGGTATTAAAATAGTTTTATATTTTTTAGTTTAACGATGAGGAATTAATTAAATATGTTCCCAAAGGAAACAAAAAATCACTTTCCAGTGCCATTACCTGCTTGCATAATATATAAAGCTGTTACATTCAGAGTAATAAAAAAGACAATGCAATATATTTGGTTAAAACATGAAACTGTACTGTTCATGTAATTTGGACTTACTCCCTGTTTTGAAGTTACATCTTGACTTGGTATTGAAGACCTACATACGTTAGATAATCGAGTTAACTGACTAGAAAAAAATCAGAAATTTAAATATTTTCTAGTAAATTATAATGGTGGTAGTAATAATAATAATGTATTTTCATCTTCCATTAGCTCTATTGTTTAATCAAGACTCAAGAGTAGCCTACATTTGAAATTGTTCAGTTTCTAAATTCTAAAAGGCCTTCATTCAGTAAAAATAAACACAAAAGTCATGCTTCTGTGCTCAGCTATAGCACGGCGGTCATTCTTAATGACATGATTAAATACTCTCCAGGAACTGGTCGTTTATTAGAATTTACATTCTGCTATTTCATTGAGAACCGTGTGTTTTTTGCCTCCCTCTGGGTTAGTGGTCGTCAGTGGCTCTGGACCATTTGTTTTGGGGTGAGTAGATTATTTGTCAAGGGTCTGCACCATGATTTTTTTATTTACATATATATTTAATATATTTGTATATTTTTTTTTCCAATTTCAATTTGTCACTTCACTTTACAGTCATGATGCAAGACAGAAAAATCTTGTAAAATATACTTGGCCACTTTCAATGTGACATGGTATAACCTGTCTTTGGATTTATGGTATAAACAAGCCTTTCTACTAATGTTTGTCAGACCATAGGTCAAACAACTGGAGAACCATCGACACTCTTCAGTGATGTATGTGTAATATAAAATGTCACTGTAAGACAGTAATTTAAGGGTGTGACTAGTGACTGTAAAATGCCATTGCGGGGGACCCTTATGCTTTTTAACGGCTCTTACATTCCAACTGCTCTGTTGACATAGTGGGTTGAAAGTGAATGGGGGCTGTGGTAACTATAGCGCAGAGACCTGCATTGTTTTACTCTGAATTCCAGGGAGGCTTGTGAGCTCTCAGTCATGTTTCATGTAGATGAGGTTCCAGTGTCACAAACGCACTGTGACCCATAGTCAGTGCCATGATTGGTTGAATTTATCACAATGAGTGACATAATGGAAGGGCCAAAAAATATTATTGTGCCTAAATAAACTTTCCTATTTTCTTTATCTGTCAGAAGAGCTGTAGCAGCTTTATCCTTCTATAAAATGTAGCCTAGTAAAGCAAAGCAGCGCACAATGCAGGGGAATTTGGTAAACCAGTCAAAATGTCTGTTTAAATTGTGGAGGAATGTGTACCCTTTCCTGAAACGGTCTGCATTGGCTGCTATGCTGCCCTGTTATATGATCTGACATGCCTCAACATTTCATTACATCTGTACCCTAGCAGATTACCAGGGCTTTGACATCTGCTACTGGCTGCTCATGCTCCATGTTCCCACAGTCATATTTACGCAGGTAGCCTCATCCATCCATCCATCCATTCATCCATCCATCTTCTCCCGCATCCATCCATCCATCCATCTTCTCCCGCTTATCCGGAGTCGGGTCGCGGGGGCAGCAGCTTCAGTAAGGGACCCCA
>JAODLL010082659.1:2185-14416 GCA_026546735.1 Forbesichthys agassizii
TCATGTAACAGAAAAACTAGACACACTTTAGACCTCTCTCATTGTGTGTGTGTGTGTGTGTGTGTGTGTGTGTGTGTGTGTGTGTGTGAAACATGTTGATAAATACTTGAAATTGTGAAAATATCAAATTAATGTGTGGTTTAAGTTACATTTACTTAAACTGATCATGTAACAGAAAAACTAGACACACTTTAGACCTCTCTCATTGTGTGTGTGTGTGTGTGTGTGTGTGTGTGTGTGTCTAATGTAGTAGAACTCTTTTCACTGGCGCTGACAAAAGACAAGTTTGCGTTACTGATGCTAGTTTGTCCCTCCAGGGCTTCTGTCCGTCCACTGGTACAGGAGATGAACTGAGACAAGATGTCAGAGCAGGACATGTCAGAACACTGCCAAACTGCCTCAGTACACCCCTCTGACAGGCACACACACACATGCACGTGCACACACATGCACACACACACGCACACACATGCACGTGCACACACATGCACACACACACATGCACGTGCACACACATGCACACACACACACACACGCACACACATGCACGTGCACACACACACGCACACGCATGCACACACACACATGCACGTGCACACACATGCACACACACACGCACACACACACGCACACACACACACACGCACACACACACACACACGCACACACGTGCACACACATGCACACACACACACACCAGATGAAATGGATGCCTTAAACAAGGGCTATTCAACTCCGGTCCTGGAGGGCCGCACCCTGCATGTTTTAGATCTCTCTCTGCTCCAACATGCCTGATTCAAGGTTGTTAGAAGCCTGATAACGACCTGTTCATTTGAATCAAGTGTTTTGGAGCAGGGAGAAATCTAAAACATGCAGGGTGCGGCCCTCCAGGACTGGAGTTGAATAGCGCTGGCTTATTAAATATCATAGAATGTCCACATTAACATGAATTGTGATTTGGTTCACAGTACATGTTAGTAACACTAACCCAAAACGATGCCGTAAAGGAAATATTGAGATTTGCAGGGGAAACCAGAATAAGGAGATGAGCATATCAGCTTGTGACCACAGGCAGAGTCTTGTGTGTTCTTGGGTGGTGGTGTGTACACATCACAGATGACTTAAATAACGCCTTCATCTGGAATCTCTCTCTCTATCTCCCTCTCTCAGCCTCCAGAGCAACGTTCTCTAAGTGTGTCAATTTGGGTCTCCTTGCACAAGTTCAAACATTTAGCCTCTAAACAACCATTTGTCTCCAGCTTGGCAGGCAGAGAGTCTGGAATAGAAGAAAACATCTCATGAAGAGCTGACTTACTCTACCAGAGCTTACACATTTATTTGATCAGGCACACGTGCATGCACGCACACACGCGCACGCACACGCACATACACGCACATGCACACATCTTCTGTCTTGTCTTGTTACTGGCTGTGCACTTACAGTCCCTTTAGGCCATATGGGGTCATATTTGTGTGTGTGTGTGTGTGTGTGTGTGTGTGTGTGTGCATGTGTGTGTGTGTGTGTGTGCGCAGCCGTGTGTCTTGGTGGGTGATGGAAAATCAGACTATGCCAACTGCCCTTAAACCTTACTACCCCCCCTTCCCCAATCACTTTTTCTTGCACGCGCACGCACACACACACACACACACAACCACACACAAAGACACCTCTTTTTCCAATGCTACAGATGATGCGCTGTCCGGCTACATCTCTGTCACCGTGACGATGAGTGCTCCTGCCAAACGCCCGGCAACCAGAGTCACATCTGCTCCTGTCTCTGTCGCTACGGCGAAACCGACCAAGTCGGCATGACAACCACCACATAACCAGGCGGCCAGCACGGGTGGCGGAGAGGAAGACAATAAGCCCAATTAATTAATACTGTATGTATTCATTAAACAATAATAATATACTGTATATGTGTTTGTGTCAGTATTTATGAATGAGAGAAAAGTCATGGCATGCAGTTAAGTGTATTTGTGTATTTCTCAATAGCAACCTTTTGGCATATTTTTTATTATTTTGTTTCTAGAACTGTTGTCCATGAGGGATGAAATAATATAATTTCCAATGAACAACTTGCAAATGAAAGAAAGAAAGAAAGGAAGGAAGAAAGAAAGAAAGAAAGAAAGAAAGAATTATTGGATGTTTGTGTGTATATATTGTACACATCAGATAGTCACTTTTGGAACTGGTTACTTACTGGTGATACATCTATTTACTTAAGGTAGGTGGTGATGTGATGCAATTACTGATCATCAGTAACTACTAAGAGTACATAAACACCGACCAATCATAACATAAATGTTAGTTGTCGTGGCCAATAGGCATTTGATGATCTGGATCGTTCTAGAGGTCACATAAGATTATCTCTAGCACTATAGTCTATAATGAGTCACACCTGTGAAATTCCAACTATGACACTGTAAAAAGTGTCCATTCTAAATTACATCTAAATTAAAGGTATAGTCAGCTATTGCAAGGTAGTTGTAAGCTAATATACTTTTTGTCAAATTCCCCAAATATCTCCTCATATTTCGCTGTAGCTTACCGTTCTCTGAGCTGACTTGAGCTCAAAGTTAGCAGGTGATCTCGAGAATAACTAACCCTGCCTTACAGTAGGTGACTAATGGAAGCCCCATGTCCACAAACCTGGATTTAGAGATACAGTATTCACAATTTTCCATATGAGCTTAATTCAAAAATTAGAATATGAATAAATCACTCGGTTGCCCACAAGTCCTCCCCCCTTCACCCCCCCCCCCTCTCTCTTGCTTCCCTTAGGCGTCTCTACACAGCCTTACTGCCTGTTTGTATGGCTGTCTGTCTTGCCAGGGTGTTTATATTTGCCTGGCTCACGGCACAGTGCTCAACAAGGTGGAAAGAATGAGGGGTGAAAAGACAGCACTGCTGCCAGCCAGGGGTTCTCTCTCTCTCTCTCTCTCTCTCTCTCTCTCTCTCTCTCTCTCTCGCTCACTGACAGTAGATATATTTCAGCTAATACACTCCTGACCCCTGACCTCTTCCACTCCAATGGAGTATCAGCAAAACTATTTATTTCTCTCCTCCCTAATGCTTTTCTAGAGCGCCTCTTACTAACTTTTTTCCCAATTTCTTTCTTTCATTCTTTCTTTCTTTCTTTCTTTATTCTCTCCCTGTTGTTTTTACTTTCTCAAGGACAGATGCAACATACATGCATACATATTTTTTATCACATGCGCATTTAAAAGCATTGCGATAGGCTGAAATGCATTTAGGAGATATTAGCCAACCTTAACTGCATAGTGGGAAACAGTGAAGTATTTATAATGTATTTCATATGCTGCACTCATTCATTTGTCAAAATGGCAGAAGAGTTTAGCAACGGGAGTGATACTAAAGTTTTTAATTATGAGAATGTTGTTTTCCATTGCGTTTGCAAGTCTGCCCCTGTCAGTGTTGTCAATTTAAGTTTAGCAACTTTATTTCTAAAAAGCGGCTAGCGACAAATTTAGCGACTTATTTACTTACTTACTTAAGAGAGTTGGCAAACCCAGGCCCCTCCCCTTCCTCTTCCTCCAAAGTAAACTCAACGTGTAGATCAGATGCAGCAAATTATGACATTTCTTTCCATTTGTTCATATTATAAAAAATGACAAAGATATAAATATATATATATATATATATATATATATATTTTTTTTTTATTTATTTTTTTTTTAATATATTATTTATATATATTTATATAAATATTTATATAAATATATATTGTTGCATTTTCCACTTTACTGTTACTGTAAAACTTTTTATATAAAATGTATATCATATCTCCGATTATATTCCATCAATCGACGTCATTCAAAAACTATCATATAATTTCAAGCCAGCTCTTCCAACTGAAGCAGTGTTACACAGTGTAGGCTACTGCTACCATGTTTTTTACACATAGTATTTGACAAACATTATTTATGTGATGATTTCGGACAAATATGAAATAAAATTTTTTAAAGGTTTTTGTTTATGGATTTAAAAAAATGTGTATCTACTATTAGTCACACATAACAGTTTTAAAGCCAATCTGTAAGCTCTCAACTGTTTTTTGGTTTATGTATTTATCACAGTATTCATCACAGACTTTTAGTAAACATATTCAAATCTCACATACTCATAAAACCTTCAGTGATGTTCACACAAGGCCTTAGTCCTAAATAAGCAAGACATAAAATATGAGTTGATATCGGGTACCTGTAATGTTTGTTACTCAAGAGGCTAGGCACCAGTAGACAGACACACAGTTTAATAACATGGGAAACACACACTTCAACAGAGAACTAAAAATAAACTGCAAAGGGGAAAACGAAAGCAACCCTACAAATGCACAAAAGATGATGAATAAACGCAAAAGAGGTGTGGGAAATGAAAGGACTGCCACAAAGCTCCTATCGGTGTTTGGTACACCGATGTGAGGACGTCCTTGTCACCCCCCCAGACATGGGCGTGAGAGTACCTCTGTTAACTGCAGATTATGTACACTATTGATTCCTGCTTCTTCCGTTTCACTCAGGCAGAAACCCTTTAAAATTGTGGACTCTGAAATGTTCTGTGATTGGTGGAAACCAGATCTCACCAAAAGTGTACTGCGCATGTATACATTGTGTAACATACAGTATACAGTAGTATATATAGAATTAGTATACTGAAAGAAAGAAATAGACGTACAGTATACTACTTAGTGGCCCTAACAAGGTTAGCAGTACTTACTGGGGTTAAAATTGTGGATACTGACATTTTATGTGATTGGTGATATACAACCAGAGTCCACAAAAGGTGTAACTGTACATATGTATTTATATATGCATATAGTACAGTACATTAAGAATACACAACAATGGAAGTACTAGACAAGAACAAGTATACACTTCCCTCAATAGTATCAGGCCGATGTACACCATTGTACTTTACGGTACAAATTGATAATGTTTTGGCATTCTGCACTAAAGGGCACACAAATGTAAAAAAAAAAAATATATATATATATATATATATATATATATATTAAGATGTTATTCAATCATTCCTGTTTGGCTTGCCATAGCGCAGTATATATGTACAGTATATATGTAATACAAATGCCTGTAGGGGCTTCTAATCTCAATGAGACATTACATGGTAAAATAACCTATAAAACATACAGTCCTAACCCCCCCCCCCCACTCCCCCCGCTCTGCTGGGGCCTGGCTCACCTCAGGTGTTTAACCTCTCACTAGCATGGCGTCAGGTGTGGCAGTCGTCCCGCTGAAGCAGTGCATCATGGGAGACGAGGAATGGAGCTGAGGGAGTAAGGGAATAGGATGCGGGAAAAAGAGACATTCCGATCTCTCCCTCCATTTCTCCGATGTTCTCTCTTCCCGCCCCTATCCCAGTCACCAGAGAGAACCCTTACAATTCTGCCCATATAAAATATATGATTGATTACACCACAGTTTGATTGGTTGCTATGGTGTTAATATGTTGTAATAATGACAAAAGACAGGTATGTGGTCACAGTGGCTACTAGTGACGCACGGGCTGGTTTGGGCTGATTAGGCAGGGCCACATCTAAAACATGCTGGGCAGCGCCCCTCTGGGACCAGGATTGGGGAGCACTGCTCTACAAGCTCATGTTGGCGGTGTGCGGATCGGGTTCGGGTGGTTGATGAATGCATATTTTTGCCGGTTGGCTCTCATAACTAGTGGCTAGAGTGTACTACTGTAGGTTGGTACTCTGTTTCTGGTATACTGTAATGTAGACGAAGAGGACATCACATCAATGCACAGCCAACAAAACCCATTTACTGTACCAAGCCAATAATTTCACTATACTGTATCGTATTTGAGAGGACATATTGTACAGTGCTTTAGCAACAAGACTGTCTGCATCCCACAATAAAGCATTGCTAGCCCTGACAATCCCATAATATTAGCACACATCATTAAAACTGCTATTAGCAACGAGTAGAAATTCCATGACAACAAACTGAAGCACTGTTTATTACAGTGTACATTAGATAAAATAAGAGATATTAAACCTCCTCTGCTTTCTTACTTCTAACACTCCACTCCAATCCCACATTTAGTATTTCATAAAGTTGTACAGTACACAAGCACACTAGTTTAGTGCATTTCAGTAGTTTGCCTGGCCAGTAGTACTTGGCCTGGCCAGTAGTACTTGGCCAGGCAGTTATATTAACCATCACCCAAGCAGGGAAAGATGGGGTTGAGAGGGGATAGTGTATCGTTGGGCTTAGGAGGGTTTCCTGACATCCTAAACATACTGCATATACTGTAAGAAGGTTTTTTGTACAGTTGCTGGTGTGATCTTGTTTGAGAATGTGATTGTATGTAAATAAGTGTGAGATCTGCAAAGCATGTCTTTGTATCAATGCACAATAATGGCTGCCAATATGCCAAGGCAGGTATTAAAACGTACCTGCCTTAGCATATTTGTGTATGTCCTCTGTGTGTAAGTGTGTGCACACATTTGTAAATTATCATCTGAATCACCTTGAGCCTGTATTGCAGCTTTTGAATTAATTTTCAGTGGCTGCATTTTAACATATTAAGTGATGTCCTGTACAGATGAACACATTAGCAATGAAAAATGAGCAACTGAAAGCTAGTGTGCGTGGTTGCGAGTGTGTGTACATGTACGTGTACGGGGTGGGGGTGGTTGGTCTAGCCTTTTGAGTGTGTTTTTTTATTATATATTTTACATACCCCTTTACAAAATAATCAGAAACATTATACATTTTTATCTATTATCTTCTATTAAAAGTTTAGTAAGAATGTGTAAGCTAATACACTTCTTGCCCAATTCACCAAATATCTCCTAGCAGTCCACTACGGTCTACGGTTCTCTGTGTGCTGAAATATGAACCCAGTATTTCCACACAGCTCTGGCTCCGTAAATAGCAGCAATAAACAACAATACAACAGTAGCCTATCCTTTGCAATGCATTTCCAATGTGTAGGGTGGCGCTTCTGAGGGAGAACCCATATGGCATTGAAGGGAGAGGGGTTTTTGTTTTGTTTTAGATTTTTGCCAGAGTTCTCGAGAATGCTATAGACGATCCGCCAGCATTACTGCAGTGTACGCCCCCACAATATGCGTGTCTGACTGCGAAATGTGTTATCAAAAGTGCTCTTAATATCTACTTTTTTATGTTTACTTTATATGTATTTATATTATATTTATACTTTATGCTTTTGACAACGATGTTGAGGAAATGGGGAATAACCTGTCACCATCAGGCATACACAAATATATTATAGTAGTCACTCATCAATAACAAGCAAGTGGTCCACTTTTTTGGTAATTAACAGCTGAATCTGAATGTGTTAATTTGACTTGCATACAGTACATCAGACACAACTGAAGCACTCAAAACTAATTTTATTTCACACGCAGACACACACGCGCACACACGCGCACACACGTGCACACACACACACAAACACACACACACGCACACCTGCTGGTGTGTTCCTGATAATACCCGCTGGATGTCACCTTTCACAGTGTCTGACCATGGCTCTATTTATAATCCTATCACTGAGCACAACACACACACACACTTCTAGGTGTAGTAGAGTGTTTGCTGGAGAGTGATAACAGCCCAGTGATTTGTATCTGTAGATGAACATCGGTTTAATAAATGTCGTCTGCCTCTCTCTCTCTCTCTCTCTCTCTCTCTCTCTCTCTCTCTCTCTCTCTCTCTCTCTCTCTCTCTCTCTCTCTCTCTCCTTGTCTCTCACTCTTTCCTTCTGTCTGACACACTTGGTGAATTACTCCAGTCCTGTTTGCTGAATGTGCTAGTCATCAGGTATGAACTACAGTCAGTGTACTGAATGTGCATTGTTGTCGATGTTGCTGTTGTGACATTGTTAACCTCTCAACTAATTTTTTTACTTGCTGTCGAGAACAGTATCAGACACATGAATGAACACATGCACTCAAACACAGACACACACACACACACGCACACACGCGCACACACACACACAGAACGGTGAGAGTGAGGTGTCCGTATTCTGTTCTCAGGTCAGTTGGGTTAGATCCTTTCCACTTGCTGCTTTCACACATTTGCAGAGACATCACACACACACACACACACTCACACACACACACACACACACACACACACACACACACACACACACTCACACACACCATGGAAACACAATGGAAACACTTCACAATCATTGCATACACACGTCACACAAAGAGCACATAACAGCAGTGTGTGTGTGTATGTGTGTGTGCATGTGTGTGTGTGTGTGTGTGTGTGTGTGTGTGTGTGTGTGTGTGTACAGGTGTGTCATTGAAAAGTTTTGGATAGAGTTAAAAACAATTGAAAGGTAGTTCTTTCTTAATGGTGTTTCCTAGCTGATCATGTATAGGCCATAGAATACATTCTGCACATCACTGTAAAGTCTACACTTTCACTAAAGCTCTACTATGTACTCTACGTTTGCCTTCCAAAGCTAACATACTGTTTATTATTAGTCTTAAGTCTTAGGGTACTTATTGAAATACTTAGAAATTCCACATTTCAACCCTAGAGTGTTATTGGAGGATATTACAAAACATTATTAGTGTTGTCACTTTTTTCAAAATGAAACATTGTAATGCTGCAAATCAAGGTCAACGAAGTGACCTTATATGGTTCCTTGCCCTACTCTGGTACAACATTTTAAACTTTTTTCAACCTAAACTAGTATTTATTTTAATGTACTTAATGCTTTCTTTCTTTCATGTGTCAACGTCCAGTCCAGTCCCTTAGGTAACTGCTTCATTGTACTTTTTGAAGCAGTTGCACTATTAAATAATTATCCTAAGTTGTAATGCATTATTTGTGTAAAAAATAAAAAATAAAATTAGTAAATACTATCTATGTGATTAAAAACATTAAGCTTTTTCAAAATGAATACACCCCGTATGATCAAATATGGTGCCTTCATTTTTCATTAACAGATTTAATTAAGTTATTGAAATCCTATTAAAAAAATAGCTATCTCATCACGCAGCACAACTGTATATTGTGTGAGTTTCATCAACCTTCCATTATTAATTTCGATGTTATAACCATAGATGTCGGTGTAGGTAGGAGCGCAAAAGCGTATTTTCGAAATTCTGAAAGTACACTGAATTGAAAATGCTCCGGGCAACTCCTGATTGGTCAGATGTTCTGTGACTTAGCCGGATTTTCTGTGAATGGCTAGGAGAAATCCATGTGTTTATAATACTTCACAGAGAAGCGTGGCATAGCCATTTTGAATGTTTAGGGAAGTGACCAAATATGGTTCCTTGCCCTACAGCAGAATACATTTTTTTCTCATACTCAACTTACAGGTTTCCTAAGGGCCCGATCACACCAAGTCGCATCGCTAAAGGCGCGGCCGCATTACAAAAGTGCTTTGATAATCTCCCGATCATACAGAGATGGGTTACACACGCCAAAGAGAATGGCTGCCTGGGCCAACTGTCACATTGACCAACAGCGTGACTCCGTATCTTGCGCTGAAAAGTTGAGGATATTTAAATTCCACGTAACTCCATATTCATCCTGGCAGTAAATATAGCTGCCTGCTATTCCCTGTGACTCCATTTTCATCCTGGAAGTCAGTATATCTGCCTGCTATTCCCTGTGACTCCATTTGCATCGCCACCCCAGCTTGCTTACTGTAAAACTGAGTGTTGACAGTCTGTTGGCAAACTGCACTCATTCATTCAGGCCATTTCTCAATCTCTTTTATATATTCACCTATTCCTCCTTTAGCCTCGCCATATCATTTATTTAGTCTCACGTATACAATACTGTAAAATAAATATGCACCAACACACTAATATAATGCTAGAATTATCTTAAGGTATCAGTACTTTACTTTCTGTATCAAATCCACCCTCATAAAGAACATAATAGCTAATTTATAATGTGACTTTGTGGAGGGAGAGGGACCTTAAACAAAGTGTCTCTCGCCTGTACAGGACTCTACCTACGCTTACTTTTTTCCAAGGGGCACCTGGTCCCTATAAGTAAAATAATTTACAGCTGAAGCCAAAAATGTATGAACTTTAAAATTAGACAGATATGTTCTAATACCTTTCTATTTAAATTGCTAGCCAATTTAAAATTATCCTACTATAGATTGAATCATGTGTTTGCACACAGATCAATCTTGAAAGAAAGATATGCATTCAAAAGGATCTAACTTTAATGTGTTGGCAGATCGGGTTTATAAGGAGATAATTACTTTTTGTACATAAGTATACTTAATACCAAATACTATGACTTCAACTTCAGTAGTATTGGAATACTACTGAGTCACTTGAGTCATTTTCCAGCAAGGTATCTTTACTTTAACTTAAGTATGAATTGTAATTTCTTACCACCCTTGGTCTTTAAATCTGTCTCTCATAGGCTATTTCTCTTTCTGTTTGCTCTTCCCCATTTTTACCATTAAAACTTTTATTCCAGCAACCTTAACTGCGTGTTTGTTCAACACATATTAGCATCGGCTGAAGCCCGGCTGTATGAGGGATGTGCCATTAACTTGAATGCAGTGTAATTTTCCATAATGAACTGAAGCCAAAATCTTTGCCTTCATCATCTTTAGATCTCATCTTATGGAAGTGAAAGAAATCAATTTTCACTCTTATTAAGGGAGACCTTAAGTCGCTGATTCTGTGTGGGCAGGCGAAGCGAGGGATTCTCTCTCTCTCTCTCTCTCTCTTTTTCCCTATTTATCCTAAATGTGTCTTCTTCTGTTAATTTGTCATTGGTACTTCTCTCTCTCTGTGATTATCGCACTGCATATCAGAGGGCCCCCTAATGAAGATTCACAACGTTTCCCCCTCCTGGCTAATACCTTATCAAAGAGGAAATCTCGTTCCGGAAAATCAATTTTCTTTCATATTATTAAGTCCTCCTCTGCTTCCCATGCATGCGTGATTCTCTTGGTTTAGCGCAGAGCAACAGACTTAACACACTCACACACACACACACACACACACACACACACACACACACACACTGATCTGATATCTAACAGCTACGCAGATATGAGGGCAAAGGTAAGGGGGGGATAGAGGAAAGCAGAGAGATAAGACTGTTCTCCAGATTCATTGCATTGGACAGATCTTGCATTCTAACTAGCGTGTTACTAACGGCTACACATTAATACTTCAGCCAGTTGGCACAAGAAATGTTGAGTTGGTTAAAAACTAGTCTCCCGCCTACCAGAGAGTCCCTTGAATGGAGCGTGTGTTCAACAGGTGGCAGTATTGGGCTAAAACCATTACAGTACTCAGAAGTAGTAGAAGAAAAGCCACCAAACCTCAACTGTTTCCTAGAACGGGCCCTTAGATGGTAGTGTGTGTCTGTGTCAGCTGCAGGTCTTACTGTGGACAGGTCAAAGTCCACTCTGTCACACGGTTGAACACAACATTATGGGGAAAGTAATATGTTATGGTGGATGTTCATAGTCATCAATCATACTGTTGTGCCTGAGCTAACCACTACCCTATTCATGTATGTCTTTAGGACCAACGGCAGAGCTGCATGCTGGGCAGATGTATAGGCCCCACAGTGGAGATCCATGCTAGACAGACGTATAGGCCCCACAGTGGAGATCCATGCTAGACAGACGTATAGGTCCCACAGCAGAGTTGCATGCTGGGCAGATGTATAGGCCCTACAGCAAATCTGCTGGGAAGAATAGGCCCCACAGCAGAGCTGCATGCTGGGCACACATATATGCCCCACAGCAGAGCTGCATGCTAAGCAGGAATATAGGTCCCACAGCAGAGCTGCATGCTGGGCAGACATATAGGCCCCACAGCAGAGCTCAATGCTAGACAGATGTATAGGCCCCACAGCAGAACTCAGTGCTAGACAGACATATAGGCCCCACAGCAGAGCTCAATGCTAGACAGACGTATAGGCCCCAGGGCAGAGCTGCATGCTGGGCAGACGTATAGGCCCCACAGCAGAGCTCAATGCTAGAAAGATGTATAGGCCCCACAGCAGAGCTCAATGCTAGACAGACGTATATGCCCCAAGGCAGAGCTGCTGGGTGATAGATAAAGTAGGGCAGGGGTAATGATGAGACATCATCGATGTAAATGATACTCAGGGAAGCCTGGAGAGAGCCAGGTGGGCTGAGGGGGGCTGTGGGGGGTGGGGGGGGGGGGGGGGGGGGGCCAGGCGAGC